>JANKKB010027722.1:0-11685 GCA_026225775.1 Bursera palmeri | reverse complement strand
AGGGTTTCTGTTTTTAAAAAGAAATCGGGACACGCTCGTCATTTTCCAATTTGTTAAGTCGCGAAATCCCGCTTCAGCGTCGCGGCGCAGATCGTTTTGCGCCTCAGCACGAAATCGCGCCTAGGCTTAGAATGGATTTCACGCCTAGGCATAAAACCATGCCCCAGCGTAGAATAAGTTTTACGCCTCGGCGTAGAATGATTTTACGCCTCGGCTTGAAATGGCGCCTAGGCATAGAATCATTTCACGCCTTGGCGTAAACCCTCTGTCTGGCAAATAAATATTACGAATTTGGGAAAGTCATCAACATAAAAGTTGTAGATCTTTCTCTTAGCTTTCCAACGCCTACTGGCTCGTCTTAATCCAATATCGGATGAGAAAGTTATGACCAAAATACTAACAGATGTTCATGCAAAAAAATTTACACAACTTGTTGAATTGTTTTCTCTTTTTCATTGCATCTAGCTTTCTTAATTGCTTGATTTCTTTTCACTCACAATTCCAACATACATATATTATATTAACATGATAAATGGCCAAGATTTTACTACTCACAAAAATTTTTACCGTTACAAATTTTCTGGGTTACCACAGTGTTGGGATATAATTTTTGATTCTCTACACGAATATTTTGTTTTACATATAAAAACTATTTTAACATTGTATTTAATGATTTTTAATTAATATATTATATTTTTCTATAAAATCTTAAGTTATGGAATATAACATCAGATATTTTTTATGATAAAATTACAAAAATTTTAAGACAGATGTATAAGAATTTTAAAAAGATGAGTTATGTGAATCCCAAATAAACTCTAGAGTCGACACACCCAATCTTTTAATAAAAGGGTGAAATAGTAAATCATCCATCAATGAAATTGTTTTTAAGGAATAATAAAATAGTTTATTAAAACAAAAATAATAAAAGAAAAAGGATGGAGGAATAAGAAGAAACATATGACAAATTTTTTTTTATTCAGATTTTTTTTTTTTTTTACTTAAACTTGAGATTAGGGTTTGCAACTAATTCGGGGGTGAGGGTTTATATTAACCAGGATAAAATTGACTTTTTATATTTCTGTTAGCAAAAAAGTAGATTGAATTCGTTAAATAGGGCTCAATGATAAAACATGCAAATCTCGTGGATTACATAAACTCGAGAAATATGTTTCTGGCTGATATTACGTCAAACCTAAGGATAGTTTGTGATATTATCCCATTTCAAAGATTAGAAGGGTATAAAGAGAAGCTTACCGGTGTACCGAGATATTTTCCTTAGTTACCCATTTTGTTTCGACGTGTAGGAAATTCAAGGCCCAGAAACCCTGGCCCAAACCCAATACCCTAAACCGACAAAGAGAAGAAAAAAATTAAAGAAGAGAAAACAGTCTTCAAATCTTCGGCTTAGACCTTAGATAACTGTTTTCCGCGAGAAACAAACAGGTACGGAAACTCACCAGTAGTATTTGATTCTATCCAATCGTTTCAATAATTTGGGATTGGAATGCTGAGTGCTCTAGTCATTTATGTTTCTGCTCTTAATATCATCATTACAAACCAAAATTCTAGGGTTTACGTTATAAAGGAGGGCTTGAGCTGCTTTTCAATTTAGTTAGGTTTTGATTTTCTTTCTGAGTAATTTTATTTGGGAAACTTTCAAGTGCTTAAATTATCTTTATACTTGCAGCAAAAGTTTGATATCTCGAAAGATGTTTAAGAATACGTTTCAGTCTGGATTCTTGTCCATCTTATACAGTCTTGGGTAAGTTCCTTTTTTCTCTGTTTTCTTTTGGTTGCAATCGGCATAATGTGCACGAAATATGAATATTTGAGATCCTTTGGAATTTGTAGGAGCAAACCTTTGCAGATTTGGGATAAAGAAGGTCAGTGGCTTTTTCTTCTACTGCTGCATGTGATTATATTTAAGATTTTTTCTTTGGATATGGAGTTTGCTTGTTTTGGTCGGAAACAATTATGTGGAGGGTTTGTAAATTTGTTAACTCTAATTTGTTTTCATTGTTTTTTCCAAAAATTTTTGGTGTTGCTTAATGGAGGGTACAAATATGAAACCACAGTTTCTAGTAATTCTTATCATGTTGTCATTGTGAAAATGGGTTTTGGTTTGACGAAGCTTGCTCAACAAGGTCAAACATAAGAGAAAGTAGATCATCCTAATTGATTCATGTAACAATTATGTATCAAAATCATGCCATTAAAAGATGTTCGAACCTTACGATACTCCAAGTTGGAGAAAGATAGGCACAAAGTGTGGTCTTGCTCTAACTTCAATATAATCCTTTACAACAGAATTTAATTTGTAGGGCTACTTCTCAACACTACCCTATTTGATTATATCCTTGGAATGTTCTTGCAATTTTTTATTTCCGTGATTCTTCAATGGCCATTCATGTTTCTGAATATTGCAAATTTTTAGTTCAAGCCTGTGCTGAGGCAATTTGTTTGGATGCTTCCTTCTCCTTTTGGAAACGGGTTCATGTTTCAGGGATAAACACTCGTTAGCATTTAAGTACTTGACGTGATGACAAGGTTAATGTATTTTATTCTCTGATTGAATGTTTTACGTTTTAATATCTGTCTTAAAAATTCCTGCAGTTGTGAATGGCCATATAAAACGACCACACGATGAAGACATACAATCCAATGTCCTTGAAATAGTTGGGTCAAGTATACAAGCCACATACATTACATGCCCGGCAGACCCAGCTGCAACACTTGGTATAAAACTACCTTTTTTGGTTATGATTGTGAAGAACATGAAGAAATATTTCACATTTGAGATTCAAGTGCTCGATGATAAGAATGTCCGACGGCGTTTCCGGGCTTCTAACTTTCAAGTGTGTAAGTTTGCCCATGCTGTTGATGTTTATAGTTTTATATTTACCTTATATAACTCGGGTCTTAAGATCTTTGCACATTTTTTCAGAGTTTGGCTTTTAAAGGTTGTTTTTGGCATACTCTTGTCCTGAGAAATTCTTCTAGGAATACTAAAATTATTAATTGTATTGGCTTGCATATTGGACCAATTCTAGATCATATTATTGACTATTTAGAATTCATGTATTTAATGTGATTTTCTTTTATTATCAACTATTTTTTGTTTTGTGGAGAATTCTATGGCACTCAAGCTATCATTGATTTGATCTACTTGATAGATCTTTGATATCTGATATTAAGTTATGAAATGGGTACTGATTTTCTTTTACGTATATATTGTATACCCTTTAATTGTGATACAGAATTTAAGTGGCATTAGTTGAATTGTTGGTTTTAAAAAAACTGGTTTTAATAGGGTGATATCCGAGTTCCAAGTTTTAGTTTGAGGTTGAAGGCATTCAGTTGTTAGATGTCAGTAGACAGTTTGGTGATGAGTAGCACTGAGATTCATCAATATTGCTGTTTTATTTGCTCTTGAGACAGTTATCATTGTCATTACCATTTGTTTTGTGCATCTTTGGGACCGTACAGATGAGAGACAATAAAGATATCGATGTGTGGAATTGAATGTGTTAAATTTTTTTTTCTTCTCTCAACAGCTATGATGTGCAGTTGAAATATATTTTAAATTTTATTCCCTGTTTTGATTTTTATAGGCTGTGACACGAGTGAAACCATATATCTGCACCATGCCTCTGAGGTTGGATGAGGGCTGGAATCAAATCCAGTTGAATCTTGCTGATCTTACCAGGAGAGCATATGGAACCAACTATGTAGAGACTTTACGAGTTCAGGTTCATGCAAACTGCCGCCTGAGGAGGATATATTTCTCTGATCGCTTGTACTCGGAAGAAGAACTCCCACCTGAATTTAAACTGTACCTTCCAATGCAGGTAAGAATGATGATGCCATATGTTTTGCCTGTAAAAGATCTATGTTTTTGTAACTTCTGGTTGTTGATCAGTTCTAATTCCTTGTCTGATATATTGATTGCAGAAGACATAACAACTTCCATGGGAGAAGGTAGTCAACCAGTTGTGTTTGAAGTGGTCTGTAATTTTGTGCTATTAATAGAGGTAATCAATCATCTAGAACCGATATGGCAGTTGACTACCTGTGTTTTAGTCCTGTAGTGTGAGTGTATCTTACTAGCCAGGACTTCCTCTTCAGTCGCGCTACTGGAGCTCTATTCTAGGACTCTACTATTTGGCTGTACCACTGAGTCTCCATTTTGCTTATAGCTTTTGCTGATAAGTTATCAATTAATCCTACTTCATATCACAAGATTTCTTAAACCAAGTAGTGGTGGCTACAATCCAAACAAATTGTGGGTATTATTATCACTTTATGGCCGGCAGCACCAGGTGCCCCGTATAGCCTGACCTACTTTATACCTGATATTGATTTGGCTGAATATTAAGAAATGAGAGCGGAGATATTGATTTGGCACAAATTTAATATACGAGCGGAGAGAAAAACGTGAAGAGGTTTTGGTCTAGATCTTCTCTAATTTTCATAGAATTTTCCCAGCATAATTCGAAGCCTTTAAATGTGTTTGGATCATTAATATAGATAGATATGCAGCATGTTAGTTAATCTAATCTTGTAGTAAACATGTCGGGTTAAGAATTGAAAAAATTAAGAAAATAAGCCCAAATTAAGGGGGGTGTTTTGAAATCTAATTTGATTTTAAAAGTTTTAAATATCATGGTCGATTGTTTGATGATAGATATGTTCCATAGTGTCTTAGATAATGTCTACTGTCATTAGTGTTGGAATAATATTAAATCATCATGTGTTATGGGTTATGAAGTTTAAATTTTTTGGAAGTTAGTTAAATTTAAATGAGGTCTCATAATTTAGATTATTTTACTAAGGATTCTTTAAAAAATAATTTCTAATATAATTCTTTTATTAAACAGATGAAATAGATTTTATTAAACATATCAAATAGATTCATGTCGTAATTTTATTAACAGATCAAATAGATTCCTGTAATAACTACATTAATCGTTTAAGGCTAACTCTAATTCATTAACGGGCACTACAGGTCGTGCCGGTTTCGGTTGATGATCATTTCATAAATAGCACGTAACATCAAACCTTTAACAATCATTTTCTTCGATCCATTAGCTAATTCCTCTACATGTTTAAAACCTTTACTCTTGCCCTTCAAATTGTCAACAGTCTGAACTTTTTTTTTTTTTTTAATATTATTAATGTTTTTTTATACAAACGACTGTGTGTGTAACCTTTAAATTAAAGAAATTTTATTTTATCGTCAGTCATCAAAGTAATATTAAAATTGGAGCAAAACACTTGAAGAAATAATAATAATATATGCATTGACTTCAGGATTTCCTTCATTGGAAATTGATTAAAAGAGAGTAACATAAGTCAGAACTTCATTCTATAAAGAAGTCTTACTTCCTGCTTGATTTTATATAACTTGGTTTACCTAGGAAATTATATTTAATTAATAGGCGGTAGACTCTATATGAGCCGACATGGTCATTGAATTCTGCCACTCCTAAGGATTCATTGCATCGGATCAACGTTCACCTACTTTCGATTATGATGTGTTTGATAACCTTGTATAAACAACCGGATTATCTCACAAGCGTCGGGATTATGATTCCTCAAGTCAACCAAATGGACAGCACCTTCATTCTAACCATGTTTGTGCAAGGAAATTAATTGTATAATTCTTTTGGCATCTCTTAATTAGGGTGCATTCCAATCGAGACAGACGATTCTTTTATTGAGAAATATCTCATACCTGTGAAAGATTTATTTTTAATGATTGTTAACTCTAGAAAAATTTCCTAATAAATATCCTAAATATTCAAAGATTAATTAAAAATAATTAATTAATTAAGAAGCATGGTTTCATTATACGTAACAGTATAACCAAGTAATGTGCAGGGAAAAACTCCAGTAGCCATGCACATATCGCATAGACCATAAGCATGTAAACTGTAAGCTCTTGAAGGAGCTACGAGGGAGCAAAAAAGCTATCCACGAACCAAATGCCCCATTTGTTTATCTATTCTTAGCAGGCTAGTTAAACTACATTCATAGCCATAACTCACAAGAGAAACAGTCACGTTTATAAACAAAACTCACTCAACAACCTCAACGTGCATCCAACAACCGATTTCTCTTCATACATATCACCACCATCAACCACTAATCACTAGAACCAAACGAAGAAAAATAAGAAATCAAACCAGCTCTTCCACCATGGCAACCTCACGGCCGCCATCATTGTTGTCCCTCAATCCTCACTCCCTGCCATCATCAGCACCTCAAGAACCAACTCCTCTGTCGCCAGCTCGCCCGACATTCGCCTTACAACCTTCCAAGAAGAAGGAGCTTTCCAAATCCAAGAAGCTCTTCCGCCGCTTCCGCTCTGTTTTCCGATCCTTCCCCATTATCACGCCCACATGCAAGTTGCCCGTCTCACTCAACGGAACCCGGCTGCATGATGGTCACATTCATGGTGGGACTCGCATGACGGGAACCCTTTTTGGGTACCGTAAAGCTAGGATCAACCTCGTCATCCAAGAAAGCCCTAGATGTCTCCCGCTTCTTGTGCTCGAGCTGGCTGTCCCGACTGGGAAGCTTCTGCAAGAAATGGGGCTGGGGCTCGTTAGAATTGCGCTGGAGTGTGAGAAGAAGCCAGCAGAGAAGATCAAAATTGTTGATGAGCCCATTTGGACAATGTATTGTAATGGGAGAAAATCAGGGTACGGGGTGAAGAGGGAGGCAACTGAGGAAGATTTAAGTTGCATGCAAATGCTGCACGCAGTATCGATGGGTGCCGGAGTGCTACCTAGCGATGCCACGCATGAGCAAGCGGAGGGAGAATTGGCATACTTGCGTGCACAATTTGAGCGTGTGGTCGGGTCCAAGGATTCCGAGACTTATTATATGGTGACTCCTGATGGGAATAACGGTCCTGAGCTGAGCATCTTCTTTGTTAGGATTTGATCAAACAGTAAATTATCAATGAAATCTTGAGCAATTCACCAGGGAAAGAAGGCTGGCTTCATACAGAAGTGGATCATTAGAGATAATTTATGTGGACGAAGCGAAATGATGATGAGGAAGTTAATGAAGCTAGATTGTTGTAAAGATGGAGAAGAATTTGTTCGATGGCAATTAATACTAGTAACAGGGAATATTTTATGTAGAGAGCCAGAAACATTGTGTATTATTTACTGTAAGATACCTACTATTATAATGAAGGTAAAGAGAGAAAACAACGATGAAGATTAGCACTTGACTAATGTCATTTATTTCGAAACTCGGAATACTTTTTCTTTTAATTTGCATTTCTTCTAGGTTGAATCTGCAACTTTTTTGTTTAATTTTATTTATATTTTTCTTCCAAACTATAACAAATGCACCATGAATACCAAAATATAAAATTAATGTGTTCCCTCCCGACTCGTTGGGACAACACGAGCTCCATTTCAGGGAGGATCCATATATATAAAGCCGAGTCTAAACCGAAATATAAGTTCTGTTTGCTGTGAGCACGCTCATCAATCCGCCCAAGATTAAATGGTTCTTGAAAGCTTAATTTGTGGCTAATAACCTCTTTTATTGGCACCTCTTCCACTACAGACAATGTTTTCAAAGCCCTTGAACAGCTCGAGATGCAAATTATACGGTACCTACAAAGTAAGAATAATGCAATATATATAAAGTTTATATCCTAATTTTGTCTACAAAATCGATGTGGTATCAAGTGAGTGATAAGATAAATACATTAATAGTTATTGTCACTCATTTAATGTCACATTAACTTATAAAATTGTGATACAAATTTTATATATATAACATTATTCAAAAAGTAGATATGTTTTTCAATTTGTCAGGTTCTATATTAATGTATTGGACTAAATAGGATACCACATCAATTTTGTATAAAATTTAACATACAGACTTTGTATATATAGCATTACTCAAAAAATAAATATGCTCTTCAGATTTCGAGGTTTTTATTATCGTATTGGACTAAATGGGAATCCTTTGCTTGCAATTTTATATGTAGACTCTTCAGGGAAATTCTGGAACTGCTAGGGAAGGTGCATGGGCAGTATTAATTATCTTTTTATAACTCCTTACTTCTAAGAATCTCCTTATCTTTAGTCAATTATCACTGACCCCATCCACCACCTGCTTATCATGCGTCCTCTTGCCTGGTGCTTAGCATTTAGGGAGTGCACGTCTCAGGTCATTTTTTCCGCAACCTCTCCACTGGCCTTGGCTTTGGAACTCAATGAAACGGGACCTCTCTTCTGGGAGCCGTATCACAATAGTGACTAACCGGTGGCAGTTACCTTTCTGAAGGAATTAGTCCTTATTTTAAGAATCCTTGTTCCCTTGATCATTTATCCGATTAAGTTTAACATGAAAGTTTAGCATAGCCGAAGGTCTAATCGGCTGGATAATTAGTGAACCAATAAGAGATGATGATAGATTTTCAAATACAAAAAAGTTCTGCAAACGATTATACATCAAAATTATTTTCCTTTCGTGGATCAAGACCACAGAACTTTTATCACAAAAGTCACTTAAATTTCACACTGATCTTTTCGTTTAAGATGTTGGTCTCTTCTCATTCGAAGTGTCCTGCCCCCCCACTTGTCATTGTTGCAATATATATAAACTCATAATCACCTTCGTACCAGGGCTAAACTTGCTTTTTGCCACCAAACAACTACATGTCCGTCTCTTGACTTGTCACCAACTGGCTAGTTAAATGCTACAAAATTAGCCATCTGCTAGATGTCACTCTGGAAGTATCACGTATATGCACGTGTGATCGCTTGAGAAGCAAAATTGCTTTAACTTCCTAAACTTGGTCTGTCATTGTGTGCTTAGGTTGCATTAATTAAAAAGTAACTAAATGGTCAAAGTTATAGGTGAGTAATGCAGATCCCTTAATTAAATTGTCTTCTTAGTGATCCATTCTTGTATAATTCTATAACTAGGTACCGGATAAAAACAATAAAATGAAATAAATGTATCTTTAATTGGGCATGAATTTGAACAAGTGTAGTCAACTTTCTATATATCTCTATTTAGCAGATGTTTTTCATTTTTGTGTTCTTCTGGGTGATCCAATATTTAACCAATATTTTAATTGCTGAAATCTCTATCTAGGTACTGTTAAGGATATATCGCGCAGAATCCAAAATGCAATCTTACCGACTGCACCGTCCAGGCTGCTCAACTACTCATTTAACTATAATATAATTTGCTTTTCTGTAATCTCTATTATTGTAAATTGACATTGATTTGTTATATCAAATCACTCTTATAGCTAAGGACAATTACTGTACTCATGTGAGTAGCTCAGTGAACTGATCATTGAAAAACGCTCGGCTTTCTAATTAATTATCCGATTCAACATATTTTACGACAGTTGCGTCTATACTATATGGTTCATTATTTTGTATGAATTGTTGGTTTATTAGACAAGGAAATGGGTGAGTAGTATTTTAGTGGAAAGTGATTGGTTGAGTAGTGTTTGGCGGAAGAGGGTGTAATTGATAGAACTTGATAGTCTTGGATGCAAAGGATTAAAAGCTTGGTGAGCTCGCCCCATTACTCATGCAATGGTAATTCTTAACCTCATATTTTTTTTACCACGTACAATTAATTATTTTATGACAAGATTTTTTTACAGGTTATTCTAGAAACTTATACTTATATTGGGTACATTAATATTTTAACATGAATGATGAAAGATTCAACTAGAAAGCTTGCGTTTTTTTTTTTTTTTTATCAACTTCAGCTAGCCTGTTAAAAGAACTTTCATTTTGGCTGCAGATATTGACAAGCATCAGCATCTACAAACATATTAAAAACATTTATTTTCTAATAAACACTGGAAATGAAGTAAATTACTTAAGTACTTGACGGAGGTACAGCTTAATTATAGAAACTGTAAACTTCTAATGCATAAAAGCCAGACAATACAAGCATAAAGATCGGAAAAGGTTACGGCTAGCTAGCGCATTTTCCTAAGAGGAAATCTTGAATGATATACCAGAACCACTTAATTTTTCCTCCATGACAGTGGATAGTTGTTCCACCATTGAAGGGGACAGATAGTTCACCCAGTCCCCTACTTCACCTTTTCTAAACAAGTACTTGTTGTCGAAGTACTTGATTGATTTGCCCGATTTGTTCACCTCCAGACTCTTCATTTTCTCGAAGCTACACAGCTTTGCTATCTCTTCAATTACACCCTCTTTCTCCTCCTCAGTGGAGAAAGGGTACCCCAAAAAGCTTGCCAACTCCTTCAGGTTTGAAGTGATATCTTCTTTCATATGCTCGTACGTCAAGAACAAAACATTTTGCGGTCTCTTCAAGCTCTCCTTCCGGTACCCTAACATGTGTTCCCAGAAAGGACCAAACCCAACAATTCCATCACAGTACATTTCGAATGCTTCCTCCAACGAAAGCGGGGGTCGAGACTGGGAAATGATTTTGTTAGAGAAATGCCATGAAGAGATGAAAGTGTCTAAAGGGTTTCTGCATATATAAACAATTTTAGCATTAGACTTCCTGATCGATTCATGTAACATTAACGAAGAAAACGGAATGTGGGTAGCGAAAAGTCTAGGCTCGGGAAGCTTGGAGAGTTCAGGAATTTGGTTGTTTGCATAGAGCTTGTATTCAAAGAAAGGTACGAGATCATGAGAATTGGAAGTGAGCAAAGGATGATCATTTGAAAGGGCAAAACGCTTGCGATTCACAATGGCAAAGGTCAAGGCTTTCAACCAAGTTGTGCCTGACTTTGGTATTGTAGCTATTATGACATCGTTGTCTCTAGCTACGAAGTGTTGTTGGAAAGCAATCAAAGACTGAATCTCTTTTGGCTGGCACCAAAAGCCTTGAAATTTATAGAGATAAGGAGTTCGCCAGCCTTTCTCTTTGGGAAGAGAAAGCAGCAATTCCTTACACTCATTGCTTAGCCCCTCTTCTTCCTCTACCACTTCTGCTACAAATTGGGTTGTTTTCGTGACATGGGTGACAACCATCGAAGTGGCGGTGATTGTAGAGCTCGGCATTGTTGCTTTCTTTTCTTTGCTTTTCTCTGTTGTTTATGCTTATCAAGGAATGAGAACTGGCATGCAAATTAGGCTCGAAACGAGCACTTATATATAGGCTGATGCTGCACTTTCTCTTCGTCCGCAGTGCACGTTAAGCACGTGGATGATGGAGGAGCCTACACATTGTCACGTTTATTTTGCCAATTCAATAGCTATCTACAATGACGTTTGTGCTGAGTACGACCACTTTCTTACGTGGCTGGCGTTTCAGTCCAATGGTGATGTTATATAACGTTTTTTTTTTCTTCTTAACCAATTATCAGACTAAGTCGTAAATAAATAAATAAATATATAATAAAACTGTTTAATAAATAAATATTAATCTAACCGATCTTATTGACAATCGGATTTCAAAATAAATAAATAAATATATAATAAAACTGTTTAATAAATAAATATTAATCTAACCGATCTTATTGACAATCGGATTTCATTTTGACAAACTCACTTATTCCCATTTGGATTGATATTAACCCTAAATCCTTGAGATTGGTTTCTTAAAAGAGGTGGGCAAGTACTCTCAATGTTAGAAAAGACAATCACAAAAATATCGGGGAATTTACTCTGACCCCCCAATTAGATTTCAAGAAAA
>JANKKB010027721.1:0-11680 GCA_026225775.1 Bursera palmeri | reverse complement strand
CCAAGGGATTGGTGGTGGAATCCCTCCAAGTTGGTAGATTACTTCTTTTATGCTTGGAGCCTCAAGTTGGTGGCATTGTCTTTATGCTTGAGGGTGTTTTGGCACCATTGTTGTAAGTCCTTTCTACTTGTTCTTGATTGATTTTCATGTTGAATTGTGGTTGTTGGTTGTTGCCGAATTTGAAGGTTGATTGAGGAAGTTTGATTGGCTTGTTGTGTAGTTTATTTTGAGGTTATTTTGGGAGTGTTTTGTTGGTTGGAATATTGGGTAGGATTTGTGCATTAGACTCCAAATTGAAGTAGAATCCAATAGGCATTTGGATCACAAAGCTATCGCAAGAGTTGCAAGTATCTTGATTCTCCGACCTCACGTCTAACAGCGTTCCTGTATTCGAATTTTTGTAAATCATTGCTAAATTTACGTAAATCAGTTTCAATAGGTATTCTATATACTGTAAGCACATATGATTGATTTGACAGATTTTTTTTTAATGATTTTTATGAGATTAAGGGAAAAAAATCAATGATTTTTTGAAATTTAGATACAGTAAATTATTAGGGTATTCTAAAATTTAACCCATTTACAAAATATAGAAATGAAACAATGCTTTGAAGGAGAAGAGACATACACCAACAAATGAACAAAAGTCTGATCAGGGTGTTGAAAGGACCAAAACACAAAACATGGAAGCAAAATTAGGTCATGCCCACGTCCCCATCCACATGAGACTAAACGATTCAGAAGTAAAAATTAAAAAAACGAAAAACAAAAAAAGAAAAACAAAAATGAAAACCAATTTTCCAATAAGAATTGAACAAGAAGAATAAACAAGACTGATTTCATATATCAGATGAAACAATCATAAGTCATGAATCTGAGCCCTTCATTTGTGAAACCTACAAATTTCAAAATTGCTCATCAATCACCAATTAGACTCATAAAAGTGTCAAAAAATGATCAGGATACATCTGATCAGAAGGTGAGAGACTCCCTTTTGGCTCCACCTGACTACAACATCTCCCCAACTTCATCACAAAAATTTTATTACATTTTGTAGAGGTTTCAGATCATGGTCAATCAAATTGCTTCACTTTAAGAACAACTACAGAAAAAGTCTTATAGTGGACAAGATTCGTCAACATCATCTGTAAGTCTGTGTAATGGATATATGAACAGTTATTATTGCATGAACATATGAATGATTTGGTATGCCTGTTTCACCGAAGTTTTCTTAGTTTGGAATATATGGAGGACTTGATTGAGCCTGGACCAAGGAAGAGGCAAATTGCAGCACAGTCGTCAACCCTCGATTCCCGGAGCTGGCACCGCCATACTCGTCTAGCTGACTGGACTAATCTTCGAGCAGCAGTCGAACGTGGGGATGATGCCACTATGTCTACTGCTTGTTTGTTTGAAAGAACATTCCATATCTGCAATGCATAATCTCTGCTTTAATCTCATGATTTTCATCAAAGCATTTGAATCTTAACAACAATCAACGAGACGAAGAAAATGGTGTTTTATTTATTTATTTTATGTGGTGAATTTGTGCAATTTAGGCTTGGCAATTGATGTGTATCATACCCCATCTGTAGCCAATATTATGAATTCATCCTTCTGGATGAGGTGAAGATATGAAATCTCAGGAAGAGCAATTAGACCAAAATCTTTAAGGCAGAAATCTCCAAAAGCACGGGACATGGCAAGGCCAGGAGAATCATTATATGGCTGCCAAAGTCGACTAACCTCGGGACCAAACGGAAGAGCAAAAACCCTACCGTTACATAACCGGATTCTTGCTTCTTCCCCTACATGAACAAAAGGTCAACTCATCAACTGAACAAATTTATATCATTTCAACTTTGTAGAATAATTTCATAAATTTTCACTCAAATTATAAGGGTTAGAAAATATTATATATCATTTATCATGTCGCATATGACTCAACATCATCCCATAATCCGAAACTCTAAACCTCAGAAATAGACTAAAAATTCATTATATTAAAAAAAAAATTCAAAATAACCCAATACTGCTTGCTAAAATGGGCTTGTAGGTATCAATTACTCAAACAAATATGATGGAGAACCAAAAGAGATAGATATATACTTGGAAGATTAGGTTTATGGTCCGTAGTCAATTGAACCGCAATGCGAGTGTTATCTTTGTTTGGAGTACTCAATACTGCTCTGGAGTCCCCAAGGTTTGCAACAACAAGATGTTCTCCCTATAATGAAATCAAAGCCAAAAATTAAACAAAGCAAGAGACTGATATTATTATACCATTAATGAAAGATAGAATAATGTTCATAAATGAAATTGATCAATATACATATACCTGCTTGATTAGAGTTACTGCTGTTGTTCCACTATAAATGAAATCAGGATGTGTGCTAAGTTCGAGTTCCATGTCCAGAATTTTGAAAGATTCTCTTAATGCATGTTTCAGAGGCAGGTAAAACTCATCCTCTTCACTTTGTTTTTTCTTAATAGTATCTATGGAAGTCTTGGGCTCCTCAATTGATGATGATGAGATTGGTGAAGTCTCTTTAGGCTTGTTGTTTCCTTCATTATTCTGCTGATCGTTGGTGCAAGTAATTGATTCCCAATGATAAGTCAATGTTACAGGTAGAGAATCTCTCACTTTGCTTGAAACAATGTGACCCTCAGGACCATGGCCATCAAAAACTCCACAGAAGATTGTGTCCTTTGAACCAAAGTTCTGGGAAAAAAAAAAAATTGAACTCAGAAATCAGCAATCTTCAAAATTGCACCTCCTAGTGTTGAAAGTTCAAAACTCTTATAGAATTGAAAATGCTTTTTAAAAAGAAGCACTTGAAATATATTTAAACCAAAAAAAAAAAAAAAAAAAAAATTCTTAAACTAATTAAAAAGTTTAAAATNAAATATATTTAAACCAAAAAAAAAAAAAAAAAAAAAATTCTTAAACTAATTAAAAAGTTGAAAATCTGACCTCCCAGAGAATCATTGAATCCTGGTTGATCGCTTTGTTGCCTTTCTTAGTGAACAAAGACGCATTCTCCGAGGAGCCATTGAAGGACATCCTTCCAGGGATTCCATTTAACCCCTTTTTTGATAAAGAGTTCCTCTTTAGCTTCTTCGAGATTTTCTTCTTTAAACAACCAGAAAATGAAGATATACAGCAAGAGATGGCATTTGATACATCTCCTGACATGCATGCACCCATTTCTAACGATCTCATTATGTTCAGTAAGCAGTCTAGGCTCACAAAACACTCGAGCCCTCTTGTTGACAATCGCTCATGTTACATTCAAATCGATACGAAGATGAATAAAAAACAATTTATGAAGAACCCTTTTGAAGATCTTGTAAATATAATAATTAGCAGGCCAGAACAATCAGTATCAAAATAGGAAAGCGAATACGTGTTTTGCATAACCTATTATCTATTTTTGTATCTTCTCTTTTCCTTTTCTCTTCTTCATTTCACTTGCCAGATCAATAAGCCATCTCTTGAATCCATGCTTGGTTCTATTTTTGTGAAACAATTCTCATAGTTGGAGATTAAAAAATTTTCTTGAGCTATCGATTGCTTATGTGCTAACATTTTGCTTTAGCTCTTTTTGTTAATTCTCGATTATAATTAGACCCAATTTTTTCGCATGTTATATAAGGCGTATCTTACACGTAGTAATGGCTGTATATCATTTTATTTTCAAATTCGGAAGATCTTGTGATACATATATTTTATATTTCTAATAGAAGAAACATATACTTCCAGAGTGGGACTACATTACACGTGGAGTAAAAATTGCCCTGCCGTGTGTGCTAATTATGAATTAAATCTCTAATAGTGACAAGTAATTATGGAAAATAAAAGAAAAATATCAAATTGAGGACCGTTTTCAAAATTTAGACTCTATGATCTATCAGATACTTGACGAATGACAATCAATACTATTGATCTCTAATATTTGATATTGTCGATTGTCAAGCTTTAGTGTCTGACAACAAGAAAAAACCTTAATCGATCTTTTGATCTATCGAACAAGGTCATGACACTAGATTTTCATAAGCTAATCCACTTTTTAAATACACCTCTTAGTTCAAATCTATTTTCATAATTCTTTCAATAATTAATTAAATATTTAAAAAATTGATTTTGCCCTTAATAATATGAATAATACTATATTTACGAACTCACCTGTATATACAAACTAATCTATATAAGTTTATGTGGCATGATGTGATTGGAAGAATTAATTTTACGTTTAAGTAAGATGAATTAATAGAGATGATGTATCAATCATATATATCATATCAGTTTATATGAAGAAAACTTGTATAGTGTGTTTGTAAGTGTATCATAACTCTAATAATAAGATAGTCAGTGTATATGGTTTGGGCGAAGTATTATACAGTAAATGATTAAAGTCTTGTTAATCGTGAACCAAGAATAAGTAGACCGGTATGATAGAAGCAATAAGAAGATATTGTTTACAATAATTCAATACCTTTATGAGGAACTATATTGCAATTATTAGTAACAAAGTCCTTACTCCTATTCTACCAACTTTTCGCGTCTATTATAGAGTTTTTTGGACTGCATAGACTCACACTTGTATCCAAAGGCAGTTTATTGACTCTCGAGAGTCGGAATGAAAGACGCAAAATGAAGTTGTCGAATTATAGTTGATATTTATAAAAGGAAAAGAATTAGAAAAGAAAACAAACCTGGAAGATAGGAATATTCAAGGGTTTACAGTAAATTGGGCAATCGATTTTCCTTTTTTCTCAAAAATATTTTGAGTTTCTTAAATAATATTATAAATACTTATTAGAAAATTTTCTGAATCCATTTGATATATAATATATATTATAAATTCAATTTATTTGCTAGATTCATGAGAATTCATTTTCACTACACTGAACATATACTTATAGATTAAATATTGATTAATCTGTTCTTATGATTAATTAAATAAATAATTAATCATTGAGAATTTAAGTAACAATGAACTTCTTAAGATGTATTGAACATAGAAATACTTTAATCTATATTCTAAATTCAATCCTTTTATACATGATCTTTCCTCATGATATAGATAGATATATAGATGGTTTGAATATAAATAAAAAAGACTAAAAAAATTGATGCAGAAGCAAGTCATAATACAACACCAAAAATTCATTTAACATTAAAGAAATTATTAAAATCTTCAATTAGATAATCTGAAGGTCTTTAACAATAACTATTTATTTATTTTAGATAATCTTCAATTATAAAAAATTAATTATTTCTTATATATTTTTATTTATTTATTTTACCAAACCTTGGCGTGAATGAATTGTACATGCAAGATTATGATTTTACACCGACCCGATTTTAATTGATGTTAGACTCAGACAGTTAACACCAAAACGAAAAGGATCTGTTCAACGCATGTTTCCCTAATCGTAAGGGTGTTTTGTATATTTCTAAAACATTAGGGGGTTCAAAGTTATTTACCTAATTCACTCTTACTAGTAAAAGCGCTAGGTGTCGGTGGAGTATGGTGGGGTCAGCCTCCCGAAGATTGTTCCTTCCTTTCAATTCCAGCCTGTAATCACTTAAACCTCGAACATCTTCCCTCACCTACACAATCTCCACCGTCCATCCTTCCCAAACTTGTTCGACACTTAACCACACATGTCACCATTCTCCCCTCTCCTTGAAAGGGACTCTCGATCTGCCACTCTGTCCCTCTCTCTTCTTCCTCTTCATCATTCCTTGGCTGGCCTTAGAAGCCCATTCGGTAAGTTAAGCCTTCATTTTCAACCTCTGCTTCCCTATATTGCCCCTCCTACCTCCCGCCATTGCTGTCAACAGACCGATCTCTCTAACGGCGAGAAAATGAAGGGAGTTCTTTTCAAGCTGACGGTGTTTTTGGCGCTGTTAAGTTTGGTGGAAATCGTTAACAGCGACGCTTCGGAGAAGACGCTCGTTAAGACTGTGAGGGGGAAGAAAGTGTGTATGAGAGGGTGGGAGTGTCCCTACTACTCCAAGTACTGTTGTAACGAGACGATATCGGATATTTTCCAGACTTATCAGTTCGAGAATCTGTTCGCGAAGAGGAACACGCCAGTGGCTCACGCGGTTGGCTTCTGGGACTACCAGTCGTTCATTATGGCTTCGACTATTTATCAGCCACTTGGGTTCTGTACTACCGGCGGCAAGCTTATGCAGATGAAGGAGCTCGCGGCGTTTCTCGCCCATGTCGGCGCCAAGACTTCTTGTAAGTGGTTCGAATTGAAATGATTTGATTGGAATCAGCATTTTGTATTTATTATTATTATTATTGTGGGTGAAAGTTGATTGATGAGAAGAGAGTGTTTAAAGGGCTGAATTGAATTCATTTAGACGGGTCCGTCGTAGATTTGACAGATTCGAAAAGAATTGGATTTCGAATTGGTTATGTTTAGAAAGATTTGGGTTTTGTAAAAATTGTTTTGTAGAAATGAAAACAAGTGATTGGAAACTGTTTCAAAGAACAGAGATTGTTAAATGTGTCTCTTTCTGAAAGTCAGATTATATTTTTTAAAATTTGTTGTAGAGAAATAGAAGAATGGTATTGGGTGTTTTGGGAATTCTGTTTTTAGAAAACACATAAAATATCTGAGTAACTTTTTATCAGAATGTAGTTTATGAAGTCCAATATGAAATGTATTTTTCTTTTATGTTTTTTTGATTTGTAAAACATGAAAAAAACTCCTTGAGGACTGTCACCTTGACTTCTCACCCACTTTCGAAATCTTATTTTCAATTCTATTTTATATGAATTGAGGTTATTTTGTTTTGTTTTATACGTGTTTGTAACGCACTACTAGAATTTGAAGGAGTCGGTAAATTTTATTTAGATTTATTGTGCTTGAGATTCCGAACAATCGAAGTTTATTTAATCATACTCTTGTACCGAATGCTAGACTATTGATTGTAATGTTGATGGTGATATTAGGTGGTTATGGAGTGGCCACTGGAGGACCATTGGCCTGGGGCCTTTGCTACAACAGGGAAATGAGCCCAAGTCAGTCATATTGTGATGACTCATACAAATTCACTTATCCTTGTGCCCCTGGAGCTGAATACTACGGCCGTGGTGCATTGCCCATATACTGGTATGTGTCTTTCATTCTTTTTGTTTGTTGTCTCCGGCAGTTTCAGTTTTTGAATAATTCAAAGGGGCAAGTGCTACTTTCTTTGTCTGATAAAATTTGAGAGATTAATTTTGTCGTTAAAATTGAAGTTTTATGATCAAGTTACATGCCTGAGAATTTCTTCTCCTTCTTCCTTAAAAGGAAATACTAGTTTTAGATGGAAATGATTATAATACTAGCTTATATAATTGAGTTCATTTCCAACATGATTCTAATGATGCTTTTCCTTTGCTTTGTTGTTGTAGGAACTTCAATTATGGAGCGACTGGAGAAGCTTTGAAGTTGGATCTTTTGAACCATCCTGAATATGTAGAGCAGAATGCTACCATTGCCTTCATGGCAGCAATGTGGAGGTGGATGACCCCAATCAAGAAAAACCAGCCTTCATCCCATGATGTCTTTGTCGGCAACTGGAAGCCTACCAAGAATGACACTTTGGCGAAGCGGGGACCTACCTTTGGCACCACAATGAATATCCTCTATGGTGAATACACATGCGGTCAAGGTGATATTGATCCCATGAACACCATTATCTCCCATTACTTGTATTACCTTGATCTATTGGGTATTGGTCGGGAGCAGGCAGGGCCTAATGATGAACTCACTTGTGCTGAGCAAGTCGCATTCAATCCATCCATCGCTCCCACTACAACCGCATCATCTTAGGGTTCCTATATTGGAATTTGGTGATCATGCTATTGTTGGTTTGGTTCTGTCCAAAAAGGACCATTAAGAATAAGAGTGGGGCGATTAAGCTACTTGTAGCTTTAGTCTTTGTGTGAGTATATACTGTGAAGATCAATCATATTGTGGATGGGTTTGTCACTACCCATTTTCATTATCTCTATAGATTTGAGATTCATTCTGTTTGTAAAATCTGTGTTATATGTGGTTACATGAAATGTATCGAATGAACCATTTTGTTGTTACTTGTTTAAATCGCAGAATTGTAAAACACATATTTTAATTTCACACAAGCTCTCTCCTCTTCTGTTTTCTGGTTTTTTGTTACATTTAATATATATGCTTTTAATTGGATTTACTGTCTGGAACTTACTGGGCTTTCTTTGTACTGAATGACTCCAGTGTCATTGGTTGGCTTGTAATGGTTTCTTCTGAGATTAGTTGGAGATCAATCGTCTGTAGGAAATAAAATTCATATCGAGACTCAGATGCTGAATTGCAAAAAATACATAGGCCACTCAATCGGACCAAAGATATAAATCTCCATTTTGGAGCTTAGAAAGAGACTACTAACTGTTGATGTTTGTGAAATAAATCATATAGATTAGCTCGGGGCGATGATAGCTAATATAAATCAAGGAGAATAAACCAGAAAACTTGATATACGGTTCACTTCACCAGAAAAAACTAATAACAAAAAAATGGACCTGGTTATAATGCAGCTGATGTAAGGTGTTATACTGCAGGAACTTGATCTACCAACTTCAAGGCACTTAAGAAAGTACCTTCGAGATTTGCTACAAAATGGTGATGGTTAAGTTCACACAGATATAGAAATAGTTTTAGAAGATGATAGTATGAGTTGTTTTGAGAAATCATTGAACCAACACAAATTATAAGTCTCAGAACTCTGGTAATTTTCAATGAAAAAACTTGCTCTCGGTACCTTAATACCTCAAAGTTTCTGCTAAATGAAAAGCACACAAGAAAATTGAAAAAATGTTTTTTCGCGCAGCCCCAATAAGCAAACCTCTTGTTTTCTCAAAGTCTTCTTACACTTTGGGAACTTCTGTCTTGCTATGGCGAGCTTTTGTCTCACGCTGGCAAGAGGTATTCTATCTCATCATTATTTGACAACATCAATATAATTCAAACCCCAAAAAGCAAGCATAGCTATCTAAATTAAATAATGCTTAAGATCATTACAGATACATTTGGTGGCTCTCCTTGTGGGTATTTTGAGTATACCAGAAGTGTTCATCATGGTGATCCTCTCTATCCTATCCTTGGAGTTGTTTGGCTCTGAGCTTTTTAATGTTTACAACTTTCCATTTTCAAGAGCATGTATATAATTAAAGTTGGTATTCCACTTCAAAAGCAGTCTTGCTTTTGTTTTTTACCTCTTTGGAGGACTTTGTACCATTCAAGATTCCCTACTCAACTTAGTCCAATGTATATAATGAGAAAAAAGCAGACAAAGCACTTGTACTTGGCATCATTTTTGTCACCATGTTTCGATAAAGTCATGAAGGCAACCCCACTACTATTATCCTTCAATTAATTAAATTAAATTAAATTAAACTAGTGAACCATGATATTCCTCTTTACATTGAAGAACAAAAATTCCTTCTAAGAATATAATATAACCAGTGAAATCTTGAGCATAAAGCTAAGTTTCAGCCCTTTGAGCCAAATCTAAACTTACGCAAATGGGTTGTAATGAGCACATAGTGATGCTACCTCTGATGGCCCATGGCCATCTGAAACCGTTTCTGGCTCTGGCAAATCAAATCCACCAGACAACTGGCTTCACTGTAACCATAGCCAGCACTCCTCTTAACGTCCACTACCTCCGTTCCACCATCTCCACCAATTCTAATTCCTCGGCAGAGTTTAACGTTCGCCTTGCAGAGCTCCCATACTGTAGCACCGACCACGGGCTACCACCAAACACAGAAAACACTGAAAAATTGTCTTTTGAACAAATCTTCAAACTTGCTATATCAACAACCAGCCTCAGAACCCCATTTCACAACCTCTTGATTGATATCTCAGAGAAAGAAGGCAAGCCTCCTCTGTGTACAATAGCAGATATTTTCTTCGGTTGGGCTGTGGATGTTGCCAAAACTGTGGGTACTGTTAATGTTGCTTTTACTGCAACTGGCGCCTATGGCACCTTGGCATATATCTCCATGTGGCTGAATCTTCCACACCGCAAAACAGACTCTGAAGAGTTCAATTTGCCGGGGTTCCCTGATAGATACCGTTTTCATATCACGCAACTGCATAGGGGATTCAGAATGGCAGATGGCACTGATCCATCTTCTAGGTTTATGCAGCCGCAGCTTTCACAGGCTTTGGAATCTTATGGGATGCTATGTAACACAGTTGAAGAAGTTGAGCCACAAGCAGTGGAATGGATGAGTAAATATGCAAAACTTCCTGTTTGGACTATTGGTCCTCTTCTTCCTCCAGCTTTTGTGAAGAATTCATCCACTATGGATTCAATCATTTATGAAAAAATTTCAGGTAAAGTGCCTGGAATATCTCCCGAAATGTGCGTTAATTTTCTTGATTCACGTGATCCTGTCTCCGTTCTATATATTTCCTTTGGTTCTCAGAACACTATCAGTCCATCACAAATGGTGGAACTAGCTAGAGGGTTGGAAGAAAGCGCAAAACCTTTCATTTGGGTCATAAGGCCACCTATCGGGTTCGACATAAGAGGTGAATTCAGATCAGAATGGTTGCCTGAAGGTTTTGAAGAACGAATTACAAAGAGTAAACAAGGCTTGCTGGTGAGAAACTGGGCACCCCAGTTGGAGATTTTGTCACACAAATCGACAGGAGCGTTTCTGAGCCATTGTGGATGGAACTCGGTAATGGAGAGCTTGAGTCGAGGAGTACCAATCATAGGATGGCCTATGGCAGGAGAGCAAGCATTCAATTCAAAGTTGCTGGTGGAGGAAATTGGAGTTTCTGTAGAGTTGACAAGAGGACTCGAGAGCAGTTTAGTAGTAAAGGAGCTGAAGGAAGTGATAGAATTGGTCATGGGCAAGAATGGTAAAGGACAAGAAATGAAGCAAAATGCTGCAAGAATTGGAAAGCAAATAAGGGCTTCAGTGATGCAAGAAGATGAAGAGAAAGGATCATCTGTAAAAGCACTTGATGATTTCGTCAGATCCATTTTGTTAAGAAGACAACAGCCATCGGTTAATTCATCAAGGTAGTGATGAAATTTTTTATTTTCTCTTCCAAAAAGTGCTTTTGAAGGAACATCGTAAGCTTCTCTTGTCATCTTCATTTTGCGTGAACCAGCAGTGCCATCTGTTTTTTACGAATTACCGAGTTGACAATTTGCATAATGGTATAGAATAATCAAAATTAAGGGATTGAATTAAAAAATAATTATAAATTAAAAATTTTGATTGTCTAATTAATCTGTTAAGTTTATAGGCTTATAGTTATTGGTTCGTTGACCTTTAAACTTGTAAAAAGTTTACGGCCTTGCCAAATGATATGAATCTTGGTCTTTTACGGTTTAAAAGGTCAACCGGCTAATATCTAGGGATTTATAGGCTTAACGGTTTAATTAGACAATCAAAATTTTTAATTTACTCTCTCAAATTTGATTATTTTTACAAAATCTTCTGATAATTTTGTAAATATATATTTTTTTTAAGAATAACTCTTTAGATATTATGTTAATTCTTTTTAGAGTAATGTCATAAATTCCAATCTTATTTTTTTTTCAATTAGTGATATAATATTAATCTAAACTATTCAATTGGGATTGCTTTTGTTGTAAAAATAATATAAC
>JANKKB010027720.1:0-11679 GCA_026225775.1 Bursera palmeri | reverse complement strand
AGTAAATTTAAATAATAAAAATATATTTCATTTATTAATTGTATTTTAAAATAAGATTTTGATTATTTGACGTGTTTTTATTGGTCTACTCACAATGACTGATAAACATTTACTTACTTATTTTATTAAAATTATTTAGTAAATTATTTAAATTTATAAATATTATTTAATAAATGAAATATATTTTATTTATTAAATAATTTTAGATTAAGCAAGTAAATTTTAATAAGTAATTTAATAAAAACTAAATAATTTTAGTAAATAAAAATATTTTATAATTATTTAGTAAATTATTTATTTTTAATAAATTATTTAGTAAATTTTTAAATTTTATAAAAAAATATTTAGCTTATGAAATATATCTTTATTATTTTTATAAATTTTTAAATATTTTATATTATTTTAGTAAAAAAAATTGAGAATAAATTTATAATATTAATTAGTTTCGAAGGGATATAAAAAATAGAGTCTTTATATTATTTTATAATGAAATAATAAATTTATTATCTTGGATATATCAGAGGAGTGTTTATGATATTTTTCTTAATTTTTACTGTAGCCCCGTTAAATATAACTAACGGTGCTACAGTAATAAGAGGTTTTATATTAGTTTCAATTTTAATTGGATGATAAGTGTTAGTTTAAAATTCAGTTAAGTGTTTAATTTTATTTTTAAATTCTTTGGGGGGTTAAGAGTTAATACCCCCAAATTTCATCCCCGAGTGATGCGTTCAAGTGATGTTGTTTCACTGTATCATTCACCTCGCCATTCTTGGGATTCATTCACGTCGTCATTCTTGGGACTGTGAAACAAGCATTTTCTGACATTTTAGTGGGAGATGATTGTCGTTCCATTATCCATGAAAATCATATTATGCAGGATGAAATTTGAGATATGTTTTGGAAAGTTTAGTACTACTCTTTGGAAAGAGCAGCTTTACTTATTA
Organism: Bursera palmeri; assembly: GCA_026225775.1. Lineage (NCBI taxonomy): Eukaryota > Viridiplantae > Streptophyta > Magnoliopsida > Sapindales > Burseraceae > Bursera > Bursera palmeri. The sequence continues at coordinate 10,732 of JANKKB010027720.1, read as the reverse complement.
GTAATGAACCAAAATCTGTTCCAATTATTGAGAAGATTTTTCTTCCGGAAAATTCTACGTTTGTCCCCAAGCTTCTTCATAAAATCTTTCCATATACACTAAAATAAAAAATTATATATATATATAAATGTGTCGATATGAATTGTTTTCTAATTGTATTTCAATAATGGCGAAGTTAACATTTAACCACTAAAGAATTGACTATTTTCTACTAATCATCTCTACTAGTCTTACCAAATATTCAACCTTTAGACCAGATCAATCAACCTACTCGCACTGAGTTGGCTTTTCCATAACTCAATTACAATTTGGTATCTTCAAAAAATGATTAAAAATCCCACCTTTTTGGACGCCTATTTGGAATTTAGAAGATTTTACTTGTTTTCTTGATTAACAAATTCGTATAGATAAATTTCTCTAATCTCCATTACCGTCAAAATGAATACTCATCAATTTTGCCATTATTTTAGTTTGTACCAAACGCCTTTCTTCTTTTACAAGATTTGGAGACTTTCATTATTCCAAGCTTCTAATTATTTTATTATATAAAAAAATATAATTATTCATAATAAAAGCTCAAAGTCTATATATGGATTTTTTTTCTAAAAAATAAATAACCAAAAACATTTTATGCTTTATAATTATAAAATATACTTTAAATTAATTGAAAATATATTTTATAAAAAGAACTTGAATAAACTAAAATATATCGTATATTTTATAAATTGTTTAATGCTCCAAAACATATAGTTTTTTATACTGTATTTGACATGTCAGACTGTCAGGGGCGGAGCCACATATGGTCTGACGTGGCCGAGGCCTCCAATTTTGAAAAATTATTAAATAAATTGAGTAGTTTCCTTAGTATGCATGTACAATGTTAGTTTTCTACTTTATTCTCACCATAAACTTATATTATAATATATGAATATGACACATTAGGAATTTTAAGTTAAAAGGTCCCCACTTTATCTTTTAAGTATATTATTTCTCCTCTTATATTTCCAAGTTTAGCCTTCAAAAAAGTAATATATGATATAGGCATAATAGAAATTTGAAGGGCAATGATCCTCCCTTTTAACTTTAAAGCAAACTCTCTCAATTTTCCTTTTTTTTTTCCCCTAATAAACTATCAATTTAATTTTCTTTTTCATATTTAAATACTAATAAATCTCTTCTTCACCTAATTATAATTATAATTTTTTTCTATACTAATAATGAATTTCTTACTTGATGATTTTGTACATTGAGAAAGGAATCGGTAAAACATTTAGTATTGAATTAATTATAGATGATTTTAGATTCGAAAGAACTTCTGAGTTTGTTTAAGTTTTTCATACATGTATAGTAAGACTTTTTTGAAGATTGTTGTTTTTTTCTTTATATATTTTTTTTATGACTTAATCATATTTTTTATTCTTTTAATAATAACTTTTGTTATGTATTTTTATATTTTTTTTGTTAGAAAACAAAAGTCATGAATTGTCCCTCCCATACTAGGAATCCTAGTTTTGTCCCTACCGATAGTGTTTCGTCTGTTGAGAATCGGATGTCATATAGATCATCATGTCTAAATTTTCGATGATAATCCATTTTTTAAACCCATCTATTAATTTGGATCAAAATTTTTGAAAAACCCTAAAATTATAGTAACTGATATTAAGAGAAAACTTCACAGGATTTATGCCACAATTTTTTGCAACATTTAAGATTTGAGTAAACCTGAAAAAAGTATTTGATGAATGACCTCTATGTACTCAAAAGTAAAATACTATATATTATAAAGGTTGATATTTTTCAATCTTTCAGGATCCAAATAAATTATTATAAAAAATAAAATAAAATTAGATTTTTTATTATTGGGATAAAAATATCAGCATTGTTACTAAAAATAGTGTGAGTGGTTAATATCCACTTTACATTAAACACACCAATTTGGTAATGCAACATAATAACTTTAAACATGCTACTAGTAAAATTTAAAAATTTATGACTAAGGTTAAGATAGTAATTATATTACTATATTGTTAAATTTACTAATCAATACTAACCGCTAGATAAATCTTATCATTATCAATTATCAACAATACTACTTAACCTAATTATTATTCCTTTTTTAGATAATTTTTTTTTTCTATTTTTAGTTTCAATTTCTGGGTGGTTTGTCTTTATCCTAATGACGAATAATTTGTAATGGATAATTTCATCACAAAAAACTTTTTAATTTCAATGTTTAATATTTTGAGCCTTACATCGAACCTGCACATCAACCTTTTGCGCTTTCTCACCAACTCAACTGACAAAACCAATCCCATTTTCACAAAAATGACAAACCTACCCTCGGGTACAAATTATGTACCCCATGACAAAATATACAATTCACACTGACAAAATATTAGGGGAAATTATTAAATTTGAAGAAATATTTAATTTTATATTTTTATTAAATTAATATTTTTTTATAAAAACTTTTAAAAGATTAATATTTATTCTCAAATATTTGAAAATAAATATTAATTTTAAGAAAATAATATTAATTTTTTAGAGAATAAATGTTAATTTAGTAAAAATATTAGGTTAAGTGTTGTTAAAATCTAATTGAAGGGTCAGAAAAATTCTCCCAAAATATTATAAAATTATTTATTAATGAGTCATAATATTACAATAATATATTTTCTTCGTATTTTAATTCTTTTTTGAACAAAAATCATATCAAAATTGCAATGAGTCTCTTTAAGAATTATATAATAATGTGACGTTTTGTAAGCGGTGACGTATTTGATTTATATATAAAAAGCGAGTCGGAGAATCACGTTCTGTGAACAAATTTTCACTCTCACAGCTTCGCCTGCGAGAGAAGAGACTCATTCTGCAGCTTTTCATTGAACAACACGTTCTGGGTTCGCTTTTACTGCAAAACGTTTATGTTTATGCCTTTCTGGATCCAAAAAGATTGGTTTTTGCAGCTTTAAGATTCACGCACGCATTAAAAAGATAAACTTTGTTGACTATTGTTTGAGAGGTATTGTTGTTGGTTCGTTTTGATTGTCGTTACTGATTTTATGGCTGCTTGTTGTTGCTTGCTTCTTAATGTGCGTTGGTTTTGGTTCCCGTTTTTGTTTTGTTGATAGAAACGATGAAAAATGTGTTTTTTAAGTAGATTGATGTGTGTTTCTTTGTTTGGTTGCTGGGAAAATTTGTTATGGGAAAGAAAGTCAACGTTTTGGTCTATTGCGTTTGAGGTTGAAGATAAACTAAGGGGAGGTAAAAGTCATTTATTTCTGGAAAAAATTATGAAAAGGTGTAGTGTCAGTTGTGATGTATAGCAAGCAGAAGATTTTAAAAACTGTTGAACATATTGCAGAAAAAAGTTGGATTTACGTATGTGGATGACTTTTATCATAGAAGATAGTAATCTGTTTTCCAGTTTCTCTATTTGGGTTTTTAAGTGGTAAAAATTTTGTTTTGATGATAAAAATGGTTTTGCTGTGTCGCAGAGATTCTGTTCTGTGGAAAGTCAAGCTTGCAAGGAAGAGAGAACAGCGTAGTGGACTATGCATATTAAGTGAATTATAGTGGCCGAGAAGTGAGAAAGAGAATGGCTTTCGGGCCCTTGGTGTGGTATTGCCGACCGGTGGCAAATGGGGTGTGGACAAGGGCTGTGGACAATGCCTTGGGAGCATACACACCCTGTGCCACTGACTCTTTGGTCATCGGACTCACTCATTTGGGTCTTATGTGCCTGTGTTTTTACCGAATATGGTTGATCAAGAAAGATTTCAAAGTTCAGAGGTTTTGTTTGAAGTCAAAACTCTATAATTACTTGTTGGCATTATTAGCTGGTTATGGTACTGCTGAGCCTTTGTTCAGATTGATTATGGGTATATCGGTTCTTGATTTGGATAGACAGACTGGTCTTGCTCCATTCGAGGTGGGCGTTAAACTTTACGATTTTTAATAGCTTGTGGTTGTTCAAATTGCTTTATTGATATTGCATGGACCTTTCTAAGTTTGCATATGTTAGCTATGAATTTGCAAATCAAACTTGATACATAGTTGTGTCATCTTGTGTGTGAAGAGAGTTCCATATATCTGTATGCCTCTTGTCGAGATTGGATAAAAACCAGAATGTTTGATTACTTGTGATAAAATTAATTGTTATAAGTTTTGAAAAGCACTATGAACCACTATTCTCTCATGCTCTATGTCACCCCTTTGGTGTATGTCCTTTGGTTAGTTTTATAGCAAGGAAGCCGTCTACAATGGATTGTTTCTGAAGCAAAGTTTACCAGTAAATATATGTTATTATTTCTTTTCTACATAAAAAATTTATTTGTTTTATAATTTTTTTCAACATTATGATTAGTTCATAAGTTCCTGGGGAACATTGTAATATCAGTATACAACATAAAATACAAGTGTGACCTGTTTGGGTAAGATAGTGAGACTTTCATATTCACAGTGTCTCATTTTCTTCATTTTATGGCAGATCATTTCCCTGATTATTGAGGCTCTGGCTTGGTGCTCTATGCTGGTTTTGATTGGTGTTGAAACTAAAGTCTACATTCGGGAATTCCGATGGTTTGTCAGATTTGGAGTGATTTATACTTTGATAGGGGATGCAGTGATGTTCAATCTCATTTTTAAAATGAAGAACTTTTACAATAGGTTTGTCTTTCCTGGTTCTGTGCTCTCTCTCTTGTACATGCAAGCACGATCATCTTTTAATTGGAGTTGAACTCTTTCATTCTTAAACGTTAAATGTGGCTGGATAGACCAACTCACAGATGTATCTTGCTTTTGCAGTTATGTACTATATTTGTACATGAGTGAGGTCGTTGTTCAGGTTAGATTCATGTTTCTTTTCCTCTCCCAAGGTCGTTGGTTACTTTTCTCTTAACGCAATTTTGTTGAAACTTCATGTATGGACGACTAGTTTTGGGACTTAGCCTGTCGATTTGTTCCCCTGGTTGACCAATTTTCCCTATTAGAAGTGTTACAAAGCAGAGACATGAGCCTAAGGCTGTTAAAATAGAAACCAGGTGTCGAGAGGCATAATGTGTCACCAAGCACTACCTAGTCATTCCTAACAACCAATGTTTTGCTTTTGTAGATATTATAAGTATATTTTAGGAGTTGTTTTTTTGAACTACATAATTTGGTTGGTGGAAGAAGGAAGATAACATAATTTGGTTGGTGGAAGAAGGAAGATTACATAGCCCATTAATTGCATTTAATGATTTGATGGGCTCTAAACCCAACACTCATACTAATACGAAGCTGAGATGTTGTGGTTGTTTACTTGATACTGTACAGTTGTGAGGATGACAAAGTTAGTTGGCAATGATGAAGAGATGATGAAATACTGTCTTAGGATGACATGATCATAAAGCTAGTGTTGCATTAATATTTGGTTCTCACTGCCAATTGTATTTAAAGCAAGCAAGAGTAATCTTGAAATATTGGTGTTGTTTGATTTAGGCTTTATTTGGACTACTCTTGCTCTTCTATGTTCCTGATTTGGATCCCTATCCTGGTTACACCCCAATTCAAACACAATTGATGGACAATGATGGATATGAAGAACTTGCTGGAGGAGAGCATGAGCGTCCTGAGAGGGATGTATGTCCTGAGGGGCGAGCCAACATCTTTTCCAGTAAGTATACATCAAATAAATGTACTTAATGCATAATGTTTGGAAACTATAAACTTGTGTTATATGTTGGGAAGATAAGAATCATTATTCTTAAAAAAGAATATTATGATACGACTATTTATTGGCTTTTTAATCCAATATCGATTCCATGTTCATTTTCTAGGAGCAACTTTTTCATGGATGAATCCCCTTATGAAGCAAGGCTATGAAAGATTTATCACAGAGAAGGATGTTTGGAAGTTAGACACATGGGATCGGACTGAAACGCTGAGCAAGAAGTGTGTGCTTGTTTTTTTAATCTGAATCCTGCTGTAATTTGCTATTAGCTAAGTTATATAATAACTTTTGTTGACTTTTTAGGTTCCAGAAATGTTGGGCTGAAGAGTCACGGAAGCCTAAACCATGGCTTTTAAGGGCGCTTAATAGAAGCCTTGGAGGAAGGTAAAGATAGCAAAACACTGCATATAATAATATCTATCTTTTACATCTGGGGACTGGTAATGATTGTAGGTTTACAGGACACGGTCAAGATCAGAGGGAAAAAGATGAAGTGATGCCTGTGGAAGTTAAAATACTGCTTAAAGAATGTTGAATCTGATAATAGAATAAATGAATTAGAACCAAATCTTAGATTTTTTTTTTTAATAGCATCTATCATATAAATATCTGTTTTCATTTTCCGTTCTATAATCGCAATTATCTGTACAAAGATATGTAGCATTCACCATGTGACAATTTAAAAGTGAGGCATACTTTTGTAGCATCTTGTTTGAATGACAATGATTTGTTTCTATAAAATGTGAAACTGAGGTTTAACGACATTAACATAAATTAGTGAATTAATCACCTAAATAGACTAAGTTACTCAAAGGAGAAAAGACAATTTTGCAGGAGAGGGAAGAGTCAAGGTCAATGAAAGAGAAATTTGGTCTTGTGAAATGGAAAAAGAAGAAGTAAGGGATGAAAGAGAAAATAAAGCTCTTCATCGATGTTGTTTCAATGGTCATTTCTTGATGGGTTAAGTCATTAATGCTTGGATGATTTGTTATGTAATAGGTGAAAAAAAGTGAAATTTAAGGGGGGGAAAAATGGAGAGCCTTGTCATGAGATGCATTCACTTACTCTTTCTGTCCCATCTCTTGTCATTTATAAACTTTTCCTCTCTGTACATATTTGCTCTGACTGTTTTCTTTTTTCTGCTTGTAGGTTTTGGTTTGGAGGCTTTTGGAAGGTAATAAGCTCATTTTGGTGATGCAAATTTTTGAATCTAATTATTTTGGGCATACGAGTTAGAAGGAAAATTTTGTCATGCTTGTGATGCTATGAGTCTATGATGAATCCTATGGGTATACCTTGAAAGAATTTATTGGCTGGCAACTGCACTATGGTGTTTTGGCATCCACCACTCTTTGCCGTTGCAACTGGACAATGTCCTTTGATGATTAATTATGTTTAGTTTATGTCAGATCCATTTGATTATATCATAGATGCTCGTTTCTTTTATCAACCTTACTTGAAATGAAGTCTGAAAATTTCTGGCTTTAATATGACAATGGTTTGAGAATGTTGATTTTTGATACCTATATATTGTTTACTCTATAGGCATGTCAGAACTCTTTTTTTGAATTTAATGTAAATTTTGGCTGTAGGTCAATCATTTTAACAATATTAATATGTTCTTTTTTAACTTTCTTTAGTAATTCTACTTTCAATATCCTGACCTTAATTCTTCTTTTAAAATTCTGTAGATTGGCAATGACCTTTCCCAATTTGTGGGTCCGCTTATATTGAACCAACTCTTACAGGTTTGTCTTTTATTTTTTGTTCTTTTCATTTTATTTCAATTGCAATTAGGAAATTTTCATTATTTATTATTCTTTATAGTTTACTCAGTGTATTTGATGACCCACCTGCAGTCTATGCAACAAGGTGACCCAGCTTGGATCGGTTATATTTATGCCTTTTCGATTTTTGTTGGAGTGGTACGAAATATACTCTAATTTATGTTAGTTTGTTAAATATTTATCGCTTCAGGAAGATTGCATTGACTTTATTTGATCTTGTTATCTTTGACACTATTAGTACCTATTATTCTTAGACAAAATTCAATCTTATACTAATATGCTGTTTTATCCAGGTATTTGGAGTCTTATGTGAAGCTCAATATTTCCAGAATGTCATGCGTGTTGGTTTCCGGCTGAGATCTACTTTGGTAATTTTAATTTCTTTATGAACAGTTTATCACAGCTTTTGGTTTGCTTGTTTTGTTTTAATATAATCTGATATTGCCTGCCTTTTGAGTATTACAGGCTTATTATATAACTTCATGCTGGTAACGTATTAATGAGCATGACCGTACCACTCTCACCATCTAGCTCCATTCTCTTCTCATAGGTGGGAGTGTTTCGTGGTACTAAGCACTAGGATTGTGGGTGGGGTCTGGGAGGCTTTTACTGTATTTTGCATACTTCTACTGTTCTGTCCAATGGATCTTGCTCTGCTTTTAGTTTAAATGGCATGTTTGTATGATAGATGTTGCTTGTGCAGGAAGTTTGGTCTATGGTTCTTGTTAACTTATAATGTTCAGGAAGGTGAAATTATCTGTTCTCTTTAAGGCCTTTAATCTTATTGCATAGATGAAACAATGACCTGATAACAGGCTGGGATATTATTGTGTCATTTGTCAGCAGATACAAGTTAGCTTTGGCCCTTGTAAGCCTAAGACTAGACCAAACCAATGATTGATAGGGATGTATGCCTGGTTTCTGAGGTTAATGATGAAGGGAAACATCGCCCTGGTTTTATAGTTAGTTGTATGTTTCTGTTTCATCTCGTGTGATATGAATTTATTGAATTTAGAAGTGCTTCATGCAGAGTGCCAAAGTACTGTTCTCTGTTCTCTTTCATGAGTGAAGCATAAATAGGTTGGTTCTTTGATTTGTGTTTTAATCATCCAGCAGCAAACATAGTTTGATTGGGATCCTTGTGTACTTTACTCTAGGTTCAATGAGACCATGATAAGTTACATAATACAATATTGCCAACAACTTTTCTTCAAGAGGCTGTCCATTGCACCTGAAATTTTGGATGCTGTTTTTTATTAAGAGCATTTTCTGTTTATGATGAAATCAACATATTTGTCTCAGCTTTAATTCTTTTCTTCGTCTTTATTATTATTATTTTTAACCTTTTCAGGTTGCTGCTGTTTTTCGCAAATCTCTTAGGCTAACCCATGAGGCTCGTAAGAAGTTTGCATCTGGGAAGATAACTAATTTGATGACTACTGATGCTGAAGCACTTCAGGTATGCTCTTTCCCTATGGTTTTGCATCTTTATTTATAATGTTCTACATAGCTGCCATCACCCAAGTGGCTTGATGCATGTTAAAGATGCAGTATCATAGTAGAAAAAGTAAGCGTGTAGCCATTCGGATTTTTCTGGTGATAAATATGGTTCTGTACAGTATTTTCTAATGTAACTTAAGCTAAATCATGGGAAATTTTCGCCTAAGTTCGATTGTTTAGTTGCTGTGCTTGTAATTTTCTACTCAACTAGTACATAGTGTTGGTCACCTCCTAAACTTTTTTATCAGCCATTATATTCTCTGAGATAAATGCCCTTCAGTCTAAGAGGGCTATCTAATGATTCATGTAACATATCTATGCTTGATTTCTCCCAAAAAAGACTTTTTTTTTTTTTGGTGGTCAAAAAAGGTTTTCTTATTACTAAATTACCCCTTTATGTGGTAATCCTTCTTTAAACTCATATCTTATTGTCCACTGAAGCTTTCAATGTAAACATCTTATCTCTAGATTTGGTTTTACAACTTAGTGTTATTATTGCTATTATAACTTTTCTTATGACTTGCATTCCTGGCTATTCCTCTGAAGATGAATCGGTATACAAAGGATTTATACTTATATGAAGATGATACATGAGCTTTATTTATTTATTTTTTTTCCCTTTCTTGAGGATTGTTAGTTATAGGGCCTAAGCTCTTTGATGTCTCACAAAAATATGTAACCAGCGGTTGCCAGTATTAATTATCAGTATGGGATAGACCCAGTTTAATGAAACTTGCATTCTAATAAGCTATTTCACTTTATTGCAATTATATATCTGGTTGCCCTCTCTCTCTCTTTCTCTCTCTCTCTCTCTCTTCTTAATTTATTTATAATTTTTCATCTTTAGTTATTAACAATCCTCATATATCTGCCCAAGCTTTTATTTTGCTTGAATTGTTCGTTTTGCTTTGACAGCAAATATGTCAATCACTTCACACTCTATGGTCAGCTCCATTTCGTATTGTTATCGCAATGGTTCTTCTTTATAATCAATTGGGTGTGGCTTCACTTCTTGGTGCATTGCTGTTAGTTCTATTATTCCCCATACAGGTACAAGGTTCTGCCTCTTGCTTGATCATTGTCTATCTTTTGAAATTTTAGCTACTGACTTACATTTTGATTTAAGGTTTTTTCAGTCTATTTTTTTTTTTTTAAATTTTTTGTGTCTCAATTTTCTCTTTGTGACATAATCCTTATTTGTTTCTACTTATTGTGTGGCAACAGACTCTTATCATTAGCAGAATGCAGAAGTTGTCAAAGGAGGGTTTGCAACGTACAGACAAGCGAATCGGCCTAATGAATGAAATTTTGGCTGCAATGGATACTGTAAAGTAAGATACATTTTGATTCCAATGCTCTTGTTAGTATTATTACGATTTTTTCAATGCAGCATGCGGTGCTTATTGGCAACTTAACTGTGCTAAAAATCTCTCAGGTGTTATGCATGGGAAAGTAGTTTTCAATCTAAAGTTCAAACTGTTCGAAATGATGAACTGTCCTGGTTCCGCAAAGCATCATTACTAGGATCGGTATGGCCCATAATATTCTTTGAAAGGTTTTATTTGTTTCTGTGCTAAGGGTGAGAGTAACCTAATGTATTGTTAGTATATCTACAGATACATTTGAAGAATCATTCATCCGAAAGAAAAAAAATCCATGTCACCAGTAATTTTGTTTCTTCATTCCAGTTTCTCATGCATCTATTCATATAGATGCATTCTTGGTTTAAAAG
>JANKKB010027718.1:0-11673 GCA_026225775.1 Bursera palmeri | reverse complement strand
TTTATGTTACTTTATAAACAACAGGGGTGAGTTTGTTACTTAGACCAAACCTTGGGGGTGTCTATGTATTTACCCCGAATATTTATGAGGGAAGTAATATGTTCTGAGCCTTAATTTAGTGTTTGTTCTGTGCATAATACCAACAGTCAGCCAAATGAATAAAATGCAGTATATTTCATTTATGTGATCAATGTTTGTTTTGTACTTGGCAGGCAAAGGTCAAGAGATAGATGGTGAACAAACTGGTGTTGTAGATTCGTTATCTCCTATGCATTTGACAACCAAGAACCAAATAATATTTTGTTTCACTTTTTTCTTTTTTCTTTTTCAGACAAACTGGCACTGGAAACTCTTTCGTTGATCTATTGTTACATCCTGAAATGATTTAAAACTGCAAATTTTCCCCATTTTGTCTGTTTTGAGGCAAAGAGCCTTTATTGTTCTTAGGGACTCAAATTTTTGTTGAACACTCTGGGACTTGCTAGTATAATTTTTGTGGCAGTTTTTTGAGTGTTGTACAGTCGATATTTTTGTATTGTGCCTGGGAATGCTAACAAGACTGTCTTGTACACTTAAATCTCTTTATACTGTACATGAAGACGTGGCTTGATGCTTATGGTTCTCTTTCTCTCAAAATAATTGGAACTTTGCATATATACATATACATATGGCCTAATGATGAAGACGGGCCTTTCAAAAGCCCCCAGCCTCAACTTCTTTGCATGACGCTATGAGCCCTTTGTTTATATTGGAATGTTTACTTATGAGACTATTAACGAAGCATTGATCACTTAAATCAAAGCAGATTAAGTTGCAGAACATAATCCGAATTTCGGTGTTAATGTGCACTGATGATGCTGGCAAGGCCTCTTTGTAAGTTGTCCCGCCAGAGATGGGATCACTGAAGTTTGTAGATAGGAACCTTTTGTCAACATTTTCAAGTTTTCAATTATTTTAACCACCTCTTTGTCTGGATGTGAAACTTTTTCCACGCTAGCAACCTAATTTGTACCGTATTTGTACTATTTGGCGCCCGTGGTCAGCATCTTTAGTGTAAGATCCCATCTTCAATCTCAATCCAGTTACTTTTCCCTGCTGAGAAACTATCCATGGATTGCCTAAGGTTCATTAGAAGGAAGGGATGGAAAGGCCCCTGGCGCTGGAAATTACACAAGAGTTTATTAGCTTTGGTGATTGGCGTTAGTTTGGTTATCCCATTTCTTACTTCATCGAGTGATTGCCGTTTTCCAGCAGTGTACAACTTCGGCGATTCTAATTCTGACACAGGCGCTGCCTCAGCTACGTTTGGTCGCCTCCCTTTCCCCAATGGTGAGACCTTCTTTGGTAAACCTTCTGGTCGGTGCTCTGATGGCCGTCTGATGATCGATTTTATAGGTAATGTGCACTTCTTTGTCTTGCCCTGGCTTTTCCTTGCAGTAAAATGAAGCAATCTGGTTTTATACGAATTTCATATTGTAAGTATCTACAGATTGATTTCCCACTCCCCCCATGCAGCTGAGAAGTTGGAATTACCCTTCTTGCATGCATATCTTGATTCTTTACAAGCCAATTTCCGACATGGAGCAAATTTTGCTGCTAGCGGATCCACAATTCAGCCATTAGACGTGAAATCATTTGAGGCAGGTTTTAACCCCTTAACTCTCGATGTCCAGCTTTTGCAATTTGAACAGCTTAAAGTCCGCACCAGTGAGGTCTTCTACCAAGGTTAGAGACATGCATATAAACCTTTAAAACGCAAAAGCATTCCACCTCCATGTATTTAATGCTTTAAGAAACCTTATGCTTTCTGTCTTTTCAGCCAAAAGCTCACAGATCAAAAGTGCTCTTCCAAGGCCAAACGACTTCTCAAAGGCCCTTTACACATTAGATATTGGGCAGAATGATCTTACCTTTTTGCTTGCATCGATGCGGGTGGAGCAAGTGAAGGCATACATCCCCAATATAATCAATCAGTTTGCTCTGGCCATAGAGGTAAATATCTTTTCTTTGCATGACATCCAAGCCTTCAATGATTTTGCAACTCAATATGGCTCAAATGGCTATACATTTTTCCTTTGAAATTGTTACAGAAGCTTCACCTAGAAGGAGCAAGGAAATTTTGGATACATAATACTGGTCCCATTGGCTGCCTTCCTTTTATGGTTGAGAAGTATCCTCCGGAGCCAGGTAATGCAGACCAAAATGGCTGCATTAAGCCTTTCAATGAGGTTGCTCAAGAATTCAACGAGCAACTTAAAGATAGAATTTCACAACTAAGGACCCAATTTCCTGATTCCATGCTTATTCATGTCGATATCTATTCAGCTAAATATACTCTAATCAATGAAGCAGAGCAACAAGGTATATTTTCATTTTATGCTTATAATTGTTAGTCTAAAGTTAGTCACATGTATAATTAAGTACACTTTATGCAATAAATTGGTTGTTGCAGGTTTTGTCAGTCCTGCTAAGTACTGTTGGCGGCACCCCGGGGATTCTGAAGCCAAATGTTGGGACAAAGCTGTGGTGAATGGAACTGAAGTGAATGCCGTTCCATGTAATGATCCTTCAAAATACATTAGCTGGGATGGTGCACATTTTACTGAAGCTGCAAACCATTGGATAGCCAACAGCATTATGGATGGCTCATTCTCAGATCCTCCCATTCCCCTTACCAAAGCCTGCAGAAAGCTTCCTCTCTCATAAAAATGTTATGATTCATGTTTTTGTCGCTATAATTAAGTATGCTCACAACATTTGTCTATCCTTGGTGCTGGCTCACTTGCATAATTTGGTGTAATTGGTTTATTCTAAATTTTAACTGAGTCACCTCTAAAAGAATCTTGCAAGCATGACATGTCTCTTTTACTAAAATACTAGGAAAAGGAGAGACTATCACTTTCTCACAAAATTTAATGATTAATAATTTAAATACTGGAAGAGTGTTTGAAGTTATCATGCTTTTAGACATAAATATGTTGAAGAAAAAATATCATGTTCAGATTTCAAACATAAAAACAAAAACCCCTTAGATTATGTAACATCATCAGGTGTTTGAGAAAACGTCTGAAAGAAGGGCTACCGCTGTCGATGGATCATCGGATGGATCGTAGCACAGTAAGCAAGACTGTAAAATCGTTGATTATTCTTGTTATCTTCTTTCTTTTTTCTCCATTTTTATGACAACACAAGGACGAAGGGCTGGGGCTCTTGACAATATCAATACAAATGCACGTCATTTTCCGGCAATATTCAATTTTGGTGATTCTAATTCTGACACGGGTGACAAATTGATAAGGACCTGGTACCAAGGTCCCATATTGAGTAGTATGGACTACTTGGTGGGGTATTTAAGTGGCTTGGCTCTCTCTCCTCAACAGCTAGCTTTTGAGGGTGGGTTCTCCAAGTGCTTGGGTGCCTATCAGTTTAAGTCGAAAGTGTTGCTTCTTTCCAGGTGCCAGTTCATATGTAAAACGCAGTCTACCAAGTCCTGAGGACTTCTCCAAGGCGCTTTACACATTTGATATTGGATCAGAATGATACCCAAGTCAATGTCAGAGAAACAATCGAGGGAATCTATTCCTGAATCATTAATCAGTTCAGTCAGGCATTATTGTTGGTATAATTGCAGAAACAGGAAAGTGACAAGAAGAACATGAGAAAGCAGAAAGGATTTAAGCATAGTACTCCCTTGACACCTAAAAAGTTTATAGTTATACTACAGCATGTTGTGATCCCACCATCCCAAGAATAACTGCAAAGACAGTTTCACTAAAGAGGCTGTCAATTTGAGAATGCAGGGAGGGATAGTGCATTAAGTTGCAGAGGAGACAATATCTCTACTTTTAAGAAGACAAATGTGCATCGATCAAGAGATGCAAGAGAAAATAACAACACGGGTTTGCATTTTGCTTTATCGGATTTTGCAACCGAATGTCTAAATTGCTATCGACTTTACTCCTACCTTACAACTCACTGGTTATATTACATGCAATGGTAGTAGTGGGAAAAACCATCTTATTAGAGCTAAATCCTTCAATGGCTACTAGAAAAGGATCTACAAACTAGAGAAAAATCAGTAAGCTGTTCAATTGCAACCTGTCTAGCATGCATGACTCAAGCCTCAAGGTGCAAGAATATATCATGTATATTGCAGAATATTACTTGGTTCTCTTCTGTTAGATATGGATTTTCAAACCCAGAATCAAGCGCAAGTCCAAAAGCCGAAGTCTAACACAAGCTGAACTGAATCAAACCTAGAAGCCCGAGAGTCTCTAACCCAAAAAGAGAGCTAAACACATAAGAGACTAAAGGTCCAATGGCTATCTTGGTCAAGAGCCACGTCATCACACATATGTACATCATGTTTTAAAATACGACATGACACCATGAATTCCACTCCACGTCCGAAGTCCCTAAAAGGAATGAAGAGTAACCATTATCTATGTGGTGAAAATGGGAAAACATCCATGCACCCCACTCCAACTAACTTAATCATGGTTAACCACTAATACTTATTCAAGCAAGTTCAAAAGGTATTTACATGTCATAACCTCCATGAATTGAGCTCCAAGTAAGCTCACAATACCATAAATACATCTTCAAGGGGAAGTTGGCCATAAGTTCCAACACTATGACTTTAGCTAAAGTTCTGCTTTTTCTCACTTAGATCAATCACTGACATTTTGCTAATTTTCACTTAGATTAGTATCAAATGGCATAAGGGGGATTTCCTTTGTTAGAAATCCATAGACAACATATTGGAACTTCCAAACAAAAGAAATGCAAGATGAGATGAGAAGGGGCTTTTTATGTTACGCTTCAATAGAATGAATTCAGTAAGGGTAGGATATGCCCCATGGTTGATCGAAGGTTCTGGGCCTGTGCCTCTTAAACTCAATCGCTAACATTGTGCTTATTTTTACTTAGATTTTTTTGCTTAGGTTAGTCACTGACTTAAGCATCAAAGTGGATATGCTGGTCAACTCCGCTGGCACCACTAACGATAACAGCTTCGTGTGCTCATAAGGAAGCTCATGTAATAGTAGTAGAATTCTACTGTATTCTTTCATTTTTCTCATTTTTATCTTAATTTGTAGATAAATCTTTCATCTTTCTCATTTTATCTTATTTGAAAACTAACAAATTTTGACACAAACAACCCATATAAATTTAGTAGATAAGTATGTTATTAGTAAGAATTACATTTTAAAATAAAAAATCTCATAACTAGAAAAATATGGTAATTAAAAAATTAATTTCCAAAATTAATAAAATATTTATCTTATCAAGTGTTAAAAGTATTTTAATTTTGGAGTGCATGTAACCCTACACTTTATTATATCAAGCCTTGATAATTTTGTAAGCAGTAGCACTATTTGTCACTAAAATCCTGGTTAGCCCCCATTCCAAAACAAGCCCCAACAGGCAAGTTTATGCTTGTATGAGAGTCATACTTCTACGACGTAACTGAAAGCAGAATCGTTAGTTGTTACAAAAATCAAAGAAACTAAAACAGAAACTTGTGAAAAAAGTAGAATCTAATTGGTGCTTAGCGCTTTCAGTTGATCATATACAATTCTCTCAAAGTCATAAGAGTATTCCACCGCAAACATTAGGAAGTCCCTAATAGAAGATCAAATCAAAACTGGGAAAATGAAATGAAGACTTTATCTCAAGGTTTGCAAGAAAATATGTTCCTGTAAGGACTTCACAGGCAGTGGCAGTGCTTTTCACAAGGTTATAAATTCCTTCTCTCAGTAGTACTACACAAATCTGTTTCTTTAGATACAAAGTTAGGCGGTTGAATTAATGATATTCTGATTAATATAAAAATTTTGTGCATACCAATATGCTATTGTAAGAGATATGAATCATTTAGAAATATTAGAGGAAGGAAATATTTTCACAGAAAATGATTATCTTATGGAGAAAGAATTGAAATATGTTACGCAGTGTTTACTTAAGTATGACTTTGATCTTATTGTATGAAAATACACTTGCAAAGTGCAGACATTGGCATTCATCATATGAGAATTCTCCATTGATCTGCAAAAATGTTCTTGCAAACACACTTCAGATAACCATGGTGTATGATAATATTCCCTATCCAAGAGTACATCCCTAATTGATCAAGTCTGCTACACGAATGCTAATAAGTAGGAAACACCAGGCAGATGCAAAACTTTCTCCTATTGACCGAGTCTGTACACCAGAGTTCCATTCTTTTTCTCTACGTGCTTGTTTTGGATGTCAAGTTCGTCATCATTCTGCCAATCATGTCCAGCTGTTCTCTTACTTTTGAATTGCGATAAACCGCCCAGAAGGCAAGGATAGGCCTGACAATACGCTATGAATATTCATAGTTCCAATGAAAACCATTGCCAATCGAAGAAGATTGTAACAGAGAAGCTTATATATGCCTCAGATGGAATAACATTCTTAAATATCTTCTAACTACCTTGCTCAGCTAATAGAGAGGATGACTTCCCTGTGCTAATTGAGGATATCCTCGATTCTTCAATTTGAGGCCAAAGAATTCAGTTTCTTTTCAAACAGTTTTGCCCGTCGAAGAGCATCCAAAGCCTCAGCCTGTTTTCCTGAACGTTTTAAGTTCACTGCCTTTACTTTCTCTGCCTTGATCTTTTCTTCCAACTGAATTCTCTCTTGGCTTAAGTTATCACCCTGTCCAGCACCTTGTTTCACAGGCTCAGATCTTTCTGGGCGTTCTGTTGCCATATTAGCATCATCTAATCCAATGGCTTTCAGAGCAGACAAAAGCTGAGGATCAAGAAAATCCTCCACAACTATGTCATTTATTGGTTCTGCCTCATTAGCAGAAGACTTCGAGTCCTGAGCAGCAAGCTCCTCCAACTGAGCTTCGAGATTCTTGGCCTTTTCAAACTCAGCTTCTGCTTCATCCATTCGACCTTCCCTTCGCAGCTTCAGTGCCTTGCGTTTATGGCTGAGGGATTCCTGCTGCAACTTAAAACGATCACGAGCAGACAATGGTTTTGGAGCCAAATTTGGTTCACCATGCACTTTTTGTCCATCGGAAGGAATTTTGGATCCTGTTGTTGAGACATCAGGTGGGATGCTTTTGGGTTGAATGCTGTCTTCCCCCAGACTCTTCTCCAATAGCTTTGCCTGCCGTAGTTCCTCTCTAGCTTCTGCTAGTTTCCCTTCTCTCTTTAGAACAACTGCCTTCCTCTTGTGAGCCAAAACATCTTGCTGTAGCAAAGTCTGTTTGTTCTGGGAAGCAGACCCTTGAGCTGAATTTGCTTCAGGAACATCTGTTTTCTCATATGCACGAACTACTTCTCTTTTATCAGTTTGACTATCATTTTTGCTTCCCAGATCTTTATGAGATTTGGACAAGGAATCCGTTTGAACAGTAGTTCTTCTAGAGGAAATGTCAGAACTAAAATTCCCTCTATCTTCCAGTTTTCTGGCAGGTATTTGAGAGCCTGTCCAGTTGTTTCCAGTTGGCATATCCATCAAGTTCACGGACTGGCTAGGTGGAGGGATAAAAGCAGTGCTTTCAGCAGCTCCATTTTTGCCCGCAGAACCAGTTTCACCGGAGGAACCCAATTTTCCTAATAACGGATGATAGCCTTCAATGAGTTGAGAAGACTCAACAGCTTTGTCATTAGAAACCACTTCCACTTGGGCTGATCCCAAAGTCACTCCGACCTCAGGATCCAGATTCCCATGCTTTTCGTTATTTATCAATGATTCAACAACTCTGTCCCTTGGCCAGATAGATTCAGCCTGAAACTTCTTTGGTGTTTCCATGTTTTCCATCTCGGCCTCTAAAACTTTCGCTGTTTTTAGCACTTCCTCTGCCTCATCAGTCTTTCCTTGTCGTCTCAAAGAAAGAGCCTTCCTTTTTAACCCTAACAATTCCCTTTGTATTTCAGCTTTACTCCTGCTTGATGCCCTGGCTGGAATATCGGAGGTGGCTTCTGTTAATGGGGATTCCATAATGTGCACAGTAGATTTGTCTTTCTGCCTGGAAGGTTTTGATGGATGACTTGCAAGTTCATTATCTTCATCATTCCAACCTAAGTTCATGAGGATTGAAAGGTATTTTGGATCATGCATATCTTGATCTGTTACATTGTCTTCACCTTCTCCAACAGGTAGATCTATAGTCATAGGATCCTTATATGCTATATCTGGTTCCCTGTTACCTGTAGTCTTCACCTTAGAAGCATTGTCCATCTCTTCCAATTGATGCTCAAGAACCTTGCATTTCTTCAATTCTTCCTCTGCTTCATCAATTTTTCCTTCCCTTCTCAAAGCAAGAGCATTTCTTTTTAGACCAAGCAGCTCTTTCTGAATCATCAACCTACTCTTTCGTGCTACTTTGTAGTCCATATCTTTTGTAAAATCAGAGTTTCCTTCATTCACCATAGCTGTTGTATATAACTTCTTAGAATCTTGAGAGATTGAACTTGCCTGCTCAGCTTGAGAATCACAACCTTCTAGGTCTCGCTCAAGTAACTTTGCCTTCTTTAGATGAGCCATTGCCTCTGCAACATTACCGGCCTGTTTTTGGTTAAGGGCCTCTCTTTTCAGTGAAAGAATTTCCATTGATAGTGCTTCCCTGTCTAGAGGAGCAGATTGTGGAACATTGTTGTCAGTATGATCAGAATCCTCAGTCCAACCTAATGATTTCAGGGCAGCAGCTATTTCTGGGTCCTCCATATCCTCATCTGTCACTTCGAAATTACTGTCAACACCAAGATCGTCGGCAGTGCTGACAAGGTGATGAAAATCAGGTTCCTGTTCATATTGAATCAGGAAGTCATCTTGTTGTTCATCATTGTCAGTACCTTGAATTATTGCAGATAGCTCATCATCAGAATCTTCAGCACCAGTCAATAGTTCTTGTTCTTCAAGTTGCTTTTCTAAAATTTTAGCTTTCTTTAGTTCTTCCTTGGCTTCTGCAAGTTTTCCTTCACGCTTCAAAATAAGAGCCTTTCTTTTAAGAGCAACAACTGGGGACCTGTCAATTCCATGAGCACCTGCACCTTTACCAGTCTTCTGAGTTACATCTCCAAGAAGAGATGAGAATTCACCCTCCAAACTCATATTTGGGGAATTTTTATCTTCATGTTGAATATCCATATCAGACCATCCTAGGTCCCTAAGTTCAGAAGCAAAATCATCCCTTTGCGCACCAGCTTTTGGAAATAGGTTATTTTTTCTACCAGATTTGTTGGAGTTGTCTTTATTCTGGGTATCAGGCTTGTTTCCAGAAGTCAGAACCCTTTTACGGTTTTTTCTCATAGATATCTCTAATGCTGCAGCCTGCCTTTCAAGCTCCTTTCCTCTCTTAAAGGCTCTAAGAGCTTCCTCAGATTTCCCTTCTCCTTTCAGAATTTTATACTTCTTTTTTTCTTCCACAGCTCTTTGGCGCAATTCATCAGGACTAGCAGATCCCATACCATTCTGCAATGCATCTCCAAGCCCCTCATGAGACACAGAATCTTCAATATTCGAAGATGAAGCACTGCTAATAGCTCTTTGCACACTGGAACCCACTTCACTACTAGATAGTCGCCCCAAAGAAGATTCCATTCCATCTCTACCTAAAATCTGGTTCAAAACTTCCTCCTCATTCTTCACCATCAGTTTCGAATTACCTGCACAAATATCACTGAGATGGGTAAAAAATATAATAAACAGAACCAAGTCGTTATAATGAATGACCTGATAATTACTCATCCAATAAAGTCGTTACATCTCGAGGGGTATAAAATTGATTGTATGTATAGAATTATCCATCACACAAACTATATAATATGAAGAAAGCTGTGAATTGATCTGCATAAAAAGGTTCAGGAAAACAAAAGCTCAAGCAATTAAAGAAGTACCTTTGGCAGCTCTAGTCTTGTAACCATGACGCATCTCAAAACGCGCAGCCTCCTCAAGTTTCTTACAAGGTTCACATACGCGCACGGGCGAATCGCCTTGTCCACGCAGAAACATTCTCTGCTGTGTGCAGCTATTGCAAAACAAACCCCCACATCGTCGGCAGTGATGCTGAGAATCAAACTCCCAAAATTCTAATCATCCTAGAATAATTCAAACAAAATCCATCCTAAAATTGTCAATACAAAGCGATCAAAAAGGTACCTTGCGATTGATGAAAGTGAACTGTGAGGAACATCCTTGGCAATGTGAGGCGTCAACCACCCAATTGTTTCCCCGTAGCGATGGCTTCGCTGGCAATCCCATCTTCTCCAACATCTCGATCAAAATTCTAGATCAATTTATTTATTTATTTCTGTGGGTTGATGAGTTTCATGGACTTTTGAGGAGACGAAGGAAAGCAAGTAGCGTTGTGTTTGCTTTGCTTACGGGCAAAAATCAATCATCACCCTGACTCTACCCGAATCTCAAACGCGGAAGACAATTACGCCGTTAACTCCCGTTATCGTCACGAAGGGTAAAATTGGAATTCCAAGTTAACATTCTTTTGATACACCTATAAAGTAAACCTACAACTAACCCCATACAACATGAGTCAGCAAATTCTCATAATTTGAAGAAAGAGTACAACCTATTGAAGATCCATGGTACACCATAAATAGAAATTATATTCCTAATCAAATATGAACCTTTCTCATAATATCATATAGATATTTACTCTTATAATTTCAACTCTTCCTAGTTCTTAAGATCATTGCTGACTGTCCAACTCTGATTTTGTCATATCCGAGAGGTGATTTGTCATAAAACATGATAGCAAACCCTTGTAAGTGGTGACAATATGCCTCAAAACCATTGATTCATAATATTTTGTTTTTGCCTCGACGTTATTCTTGCTATTGTCTTGTGAAATATAAGGTTTCAAACATTACTTTGCTCAAGGGGTCTTCAAATATGGCACTTATGTGATCCGAGTACCTAAGCCTGGTGCATAACGTTATTGAAACCCAGTTCATACTGATCTTCTGCATTAGATGTATAGGTTTCATGGTATTTAATTTGGGAAAAGAGATAATTCATTTTGATCTGGTATAATGGCTCATGTTTTGCATAAGATAAGCTTCATGGTTTTTAATTTATTGATTTTTAACTCATTATTTTTCAGGAAGGTCAGCCACAATCTATTGACCCAATGGTTGGAATTGATAATGGAAGCTTTTTTGAATCTTCTCGGGTTTGAGTCTATTTCATTTATTATCATTTGGGAGTTACATGTTCCAGTTTTCTTTTGTTAGCGCATGCATTGAACCAAATCTAGGGGAAGATTCTCAATTACTTAACTCTTGAATATTTACAAGTTCATGCTCCCTCCTCCAGTTACAAGGTGCATCTTTTATGAGATATCTTGCCTTTATTTTTGTCCAAGTTCAAAGTGAGAGGAATCTGAAGTATAATTTTATTTATTTGTAAAATTATATATTACTGTATAAATATGTTATTTTTTTTTTAAACATGGATGTCCAAGCCGGCTTACTTATATTTTGACTAATCCCACTAGACTTGTACCCTGTGCTTTCAGAAGTTTTTCAACACAGGTCGATTAATCATTGAATTTTACATTAAGTAGCATAGCCCCAAAGGAAAGATTCCTTTGGGACGCCAATGTCACCCTATATCTTTTTTTAGTTTTTGTTCTCCAAACATAGTTTTTGATCTTATGCTCTTTTGTATGTT
>JANKKB010027716.1:0-11671 GCA_026225775.1 Bursera palmeri | reverse complement strand
GACCATGAATTATGCCCCAACAACTACCTTACCAGGCCTGTTAAAAAAGAAATACTCTGGAAGCTTGGATCAGAATATTGCTAGTTTGTTTGGGCCTTAACAATTTTTAGCTTTTATTCATATAGCAAATTGTTGGAGTGGGGTAAACTCCAACCCAATATAACTATGCCCAAATCCAACTCAACTCATTATATTTTAAATAATATTTTTATATTTTAAACCTACTATATTAGAAATATTTAAAATTTAAACTTGATTTTAGTTTTAAAATTTATTATAAATAATTAAAAACAGTTAAAATTTAAACACTTAACTCTGACTTTTAAAAATATAATAAAAATTTTAAATTTAGTTTATGTATTTTCGACTTAAGTCTCATGTCACCTAAATTTGTAAAAATTATAAATGCAATGATACACTCTCAAAAGTGTAACAAATTAGAAATAGAGTTTGAACGTAATAATTACATTTTACAAAAACGTGACCGATCGAAGTTCCTAGTAGAAAATTATTCCAAAAAAGGTAAGACAATCGAAGTCTCGTGCCATTGTTTTGGTGCTTTCTTCAAACTATAGAGTGGCTTGATTAGTTTGCAAACTTTATTTTTATTCTAGGTAACGCAAACCTCTTGGGGTGTTCAATGTATTCTCTATCAAGATCACCATTAAGAAAAACAGTTTTTACATATATACAAATTATAAATTGAAGCTAGGGCTATTAACACTCTAATAGTTGTAATTCTTGCTATTAGTGCATTTAAAGTGGTCTATTCGTTTTTTATGTTGTTTTGCTTGCTGCGTTTTTCATCCTTTTTAACCAAACTCACTCTTCTTCCTCTTCAACCAAATGTCACTCAAAAATAGCATATATTTTTTTCCTAATCAATTCGACCATTTCTGATTGCGTCGGGTTCATTATTCATAAAAACCGATTCTAGGTTAATTTTCATAGCCTGATCATCTATCGTATCTAGTTGGACCAAACTCAACCCAACCCGACAAATGCCCAGCCCTATAAACTACTAAGTTGAATGGAGTGAAATAGAAGAAGGTGAGGCCTAGGGAGAAGAAGTGGACGAGAGGATAGAATGAGAGACTCACGAAAGAACTTTGCCTGCTTACTTCTCATTCATGTATGCTATACTAGGCTGAGGCGGGTTTATATTGAACCTCGCAGCCTTGGCAGACACCACACCGCCTACAAGAACCAATTACAAACAAACAAATGTATGGCAAGGATTTTATCATGTGATACAATAAGATTGTAACAAGTGAAAATTAATATCTATACTCGACAACATTTAGCAAATTGTTGAATTTAGCGAAGATTGGATATACAGTACTGGACTTGGTGCCCGCCAATATAATTTTTCTCATGGATAATACTAATTTTATGTTGATGTGTGCCTTGAAGACCTTAACATAAACCTGTAGTTTTGTGGGGATGTAATGTTGGGATAATATTTTATGTGTATTGAACCATAGCTACTTGCGAAGTTGGGGTAATTAAATATTGTGGAAGACTGCTGTCTGCAATATTCTAACAATGAGAATGAGGCAACTGATTATTCAAAACAAAATCTGGAGAAAACTAATCCCTAAAGCATGCATGTGCAGCAGCAAAGAATATGCCATCCTGGAGATATAAAGCTCCTGCCAAAAATACACAAAGAAATAGACACTAATTAATTAACTTGAGAAAGAAGAACATCAATCTAAGAAAATTAATGTATTATACTTTTGAAGGAGACCAATAAAAAATATGAAAAATGCATTTATCAAATTAATATCCAACATTTCAAATATTTTTTAATAAAAAAGAAAGCCTTCTATAAAAACCATACGTTTATCAAACAGTATTTCTCAAAAGAAACAAAGATATATATTTTTTTAACTCCAAAAATGCTTTAAATATTACTTTCAAATCAACAATAAACGAAGTATTAAAGACATTTATTTATTTTTTTATTTTTTGCAGTATCAATAGCATTCACATTTATAATTAGTTAAACAGATGCGTGATTCAACATAGTTTACAGAGAGGAGGAAAGGAAGGGCAAGAATCTCTCCAAGTAACACCTCGAAGCACAAATCACAATTTGAAAGCACATACTGGAGAAAGGACACCGAAAGAACTATTACTGTTAGTTACTAAGATTAAACATCATGAGTTCCAACCTAAAAATTTCCATTCCTTTTCTTGACTTAGGATATGTTATGTATATATAATCACGCATAATCGAACAAGTTTTTAACAAACGTTAACAGGAATTAGGCAGCTAGTTACACATAGTTAAAAGAACTAGGATACTTCGATCTAAGATTAAAATAACAGTAATTGAACGTAAAATTAGATATGTTTACAATTGAAAACAGGAAGTAGCCAGGTAGCCAGTGTAAAACTTTTATAGCAAAATAACGAAAAACATGTAATTTATGCACACTTAAACAAGATAAAGTAGTATATATTACCATTTTTTATGTTAGCCACTGAGCCTTCTTTGCATCTGGCAATAGTCGTCGATGGAATGACCTAGAGCCAATCTTTTACAATAGTAAAAAAATTGAAGTAGGCGTGTCTCCATGACTTATTAAAAATTGTGTTAAAAGTGAAGTTATTTTTTAGACAAGTAAAAGGAATCATAGTTATCTTAGAAAAATCCTATCACAAATAAGAAAAGACTTTAATTAAATATTTAAGTAAAAGAATTTTTTTTCAACCAAGAAATAGAACTGTAAAAGGCTTATGATTGTTATATATTGTGTAAATCTCTCATTACTTAGAAAGCAATAGGAGAGAGCTTAGGGGTACTATATGAGAGAGTCTAGTTTTATAATTGTAGATAATCCAAGAGAAGCATTTCAGTTTAGTTCTCTCATTGTGTTCTCCTACTCATTAGAGATAGTTTCTCCTAAATTAGAGAGAGAAGAAATACTTTGTGCTATTTGTTGATGATTATTCCAAGAGAAGTTGGGTATATCCTATCAAGAGAAAGTTAGATGTATTGGCAATATTTAAAGCCATTAAAGCACGAATAGAGCTAAAATTTGGAAAAAAGGATAAAGTGTTTAAAGACAAATACTGCAGAGGAATTTCGTAGCAAGGAGTTTGATGTATTTCACAATAAAAAAAGGCATAAAATGCTAGAAAATCGTTGCTTAGACACAACAACACAATAGTGTAGCAAAGTAGGTGAATCGAACATTAGCAAAAAGAATGAGAGCTATGTTGAAACTACTAATCTACCTAAAATGTTATGGGAAGAAGCAGCGAAAATTGTATGTGTGTGATAAATAGGTCCCCATCAGCAATTGAGACGAAGACACCTATGGAGATGTGGATTAGTTAGCAAGTTTATTATTTCTTTCTACATATTTTTGGATGTTGTACGTATGTCATATATGGTAGCCAAGAAAGAAAGAAAGAAACTGGATTCAAAATCCAAAGATATATATTCTTTTTGATGGAGTAAAGGGATATCACATATGGGATCCTACTACCTAAAAGGTCATCATCAATATGTTATTTTGATACAAGACAAACTATAAAATGAGGAAGAAGATAGCATAGAAAGAAGGGTATTGAGACTATGATTATAAAGGAAGGAAAAGTAGAAAAGTCAGATCTTCTGAAATAGTTTCGCATAATGATTAACCAGAACCAATTGATCTTAACAATGCTTCATGTTTATTGCTTAACTCAAGAAAAGAGCTTATCTTCTTGGCATTTAGAGTATACAATGGCGAATGATACTACACACTGTTTCCTAATAGAAGATGAAGAGCCTTCAACTTTTGACGAAATGATAAATAATTCAAATGTATCTTTATGGATGACATCAAGGCAATAAGAAATTAAAGTTTTGGACAAGAACAAGTCATAGGAACTTGTGCCTTTACCATTGGGAATGAAAGCCATTAGAAATAATATAAGATCAAATGAGATAGCAATGACAAAGTGGAGCAATATCGTGCTAGACTGGTGGTTAAAAGTTATACATAGAAAGAAGGCATTGATTTCAACAAGATATTTTCTCCTATTATTCGATTTACTACAATTTAAGTAGTCCTACCTATTTGTACTGCATTTGATTTATATCTAGATCAGCTAAATGTGAAAACCACATTTCTTCATGGAGAACTTGAAAATGAAATTTCTATGCTCCAACCGGAAAGGTTTGAAGAAAAAGACAAAGTGAACTTGGTTTGTAGGTTAAACAAATCTTTGTACGACTTAAAATAGACGCCAAGATGTTGGTACAAGAGATTTGATTCATTCATAATAAGCCTTGGGTACAATAGACTTAGTTCAAACCCTTGTTTATACTACAAGAGGTTTGAGGATGATAATGATTTTATATCTTCTTCTTGTACATGGATGACATGTTGATGCCAAGTCCTAATAAAGATCTAGTCCAAGAATTAAAGGAAGAATTTGCTAACATGAAGGAATGAGGGCTAGCAAAGAAGATTCTAGTTATACATATTCACCGAGATAAAAAAAAAAAAAACATGAATATTTGGCTTTCTAAGAAGAATTACTTGAAGAAAATCTTGCGGCACTTCAATATTTTAGTTGTAAGTCAATTTCTACCCTACTTTCTGTAAATCATAAATTATCCTTAATTATGAGTCTTAGCAATGAAGCAAAGAGAATGAAGATGTCTCAAGTGTCGTATGCATTAGAAGTGGAAAGCTTAATATTTGTTATGATTTGTACAAGATCAAATATTGCACAAGAGTGGGAGCATTTAGTCTTTTCATGGAAAATCTGGGGAGAGAGCATTGGAGTTTGGTTGAGAGGATCTTTAGATACATTTAAGGGACCATAAATTTTGCATTATGTTATAAAGGATTAGAATTCACTTTCAGGGGCTACATTGATTCAGATTTTGTAGGTTATCTTGATAAAAGAAAATTTACTATGGGCTATGTGTTTTCACTTATAGGAGGAGTTGTGAGTTAGATGTCAAAACTACAAACTATTGTGACGTTATCTATAATAGAGGCAGAATATATGGCAGATACACAAGCTTGTAAGGAAGCTATTTGGATCAAAAGTTATTGGAGGAGCTTGGGCACAAATAAAAGAAGATTATTTTGTTTTGTGACAATTAAAGTGCCTTCGATATTGCAAGATATCCAACCTTTCATTCCAAGACAAAGCATATAGGATTTCAATATCATTTTATTTGAGAAGTAATGAAATAAGAAACTATGGACATGTAAAAGATTCATACGAAGGATAATCGAGCAGATGCCTTGACCAAGCTAATCAATGTTGAAAGGCACATCTGGTACAGATCCTCTTGTGGCTTGACATAAATGTAAGTAGTATGAATATGAGCAAAGAGTAGAAGACGAAGAAGATTATGAAAGATAACTTCAAGTGGTAGAATGTTAAAAGTGAAGTACTTTTTAGGCAAGTAAAAGAAAAACTAGTTATATTAGGAAAATCCTATTACAAATAGGAAAGGCTTTTAACTAAATATTTAATTAAATGAGTTTCATTTTAACTAGAAAGAAGAACTATAAAAGGTTTATGAGTCCTAATATTGTGTAAATCCCACATTACTTAGAAAGAAACAAGAGGGAGCTTACGAGCATTATATAAGAGAGTCTAGTTCTATAGTTGTAGATAATCCAAAAGAAGCATTGAAGCTTAGTTCTCTCATTATATTCTTCCAGTCATTAGAGATAGTTTCTCCTTAATTAGAGAGAGGAGGATTTTAGATTCCCAGTGACTAGAGAGAGATTATAAGAAGATTCTTTATGGTCTAATAAAGCTTTTTCTATACTCCGTGAAGGTTTTCCTTATCGAAGAAGTTTTTACAATATAAGTTCTTGTACTCATTGATTTATTATTTATCGTTTATTTTCTTTTCAAGTTTACACTACAGATAAAATTCATAACATAAAGTGCCACATATTCCCCAGAAATCTGCAACAAAACCAAATACCATCATCACATAAATCCTGAGAGTAATAAATTGATCTACATCTCCAAGAGTGTCTATGCCTGGACCTTGGCTGGTTTTTCCTAGGGAAACTTATTCAGAAGGGGCAATACACAAAGTCCAGGATTCACCATGTGCATTGCGACATTTAAGCCCTGCAAATGTGTTTTTAAAGGATAAGTCAATTTGACAAGTCCAAAACACTTAGGCGAGTTATTAGAGAAAGGCTGGAAGGAATTTCATCAAAAAATCGATTTCTTAATAAATCAAGGAAATCCAATGATTTTAACCGAACAATCTTTTGATTAGTTTGTCTAGTTAAATGTTTTCTTGAAAGGTTCAAAGCAATCAACCGTACAAACTCATAATCTCTCCAGGAATTGTTCCACCTATTTTATTACTTGAAAGGTCAAGGATATTTACCAATCCCAGAGTACTTTTATACTCGTATTTGTTTCCTTTCCACTTCAACTATGCATTATCAAAGTATTCACCGTTTTTCCCAATAATTCTTGATCCAACAACAAAATAGATGTCAGTGATGTTGGCTCTTAAACTCCATTCTTGAGTCATATTATTAAAATTGTTCACACACTTTGGCATAGTTCCTGAAATATTGTTTGAAGAAAGATCCAATATCTGAATATTTGCTAGATGGCATAGCTGCAAAGGTATATTTCCAATAAATTTTTTTATTATAGACCAAGAATATCCAAATTTGGTACTTTTTTTCCCTATGTATGCTAGCATATTTCGTAGTACCTAAAACTCTCAGTTGTGCGTAATTCTTCAAAGATGAAGGCAAATCACCAGAGAAACTATGTGTAAAGACAATGTCTGAATCTTACTCAGGGCACTATCGAGATGGTCCCCCAATATCACTATGAATGAGAGTAAAAGGTTAGGGCTATTTGTAAGGTTGTGAAAGGAAAGTGGCATGATGATGTTTGACAAGTTGATAGATTTCACATTTTAAATCAAAAACATTTTTATTCTCAAAGAGAGAGGGAAACAACTTAGGTCAAATATAAGAAATTAGGATGACCAAGTCTATAGTGCTATAACATTATTTCATCTTTAACAAAAAGAGTAAAGAAACTATTTGAAACCTAAGCTTGTGTAACCAAGGATGTTTCACCTTCGAAGTAATAGAATTGATCAACCTTTATAGTACTGCCAATTATCTTGCCTAAGTACATATCCTGAAATTCATAACGAGATGAAGAAAAATTAGTAACACAATTGGAATCCCTAGTGAGTTTGCTAATAGAGAAAAGATTACAGGATAAATTGGGAACATGTAATATAGACGACAAAGTAAAATTTTTGGAAAGGTTGATTGAACCTTTCCTACAATGAGAGATAAATAACCATAAGCAATTTGAACTTTAAGATTACCAAGACAAGGAGAATAAGAAGTAAAAAGATGTGAAACGTTGGTCATATGATCAACGGCATCCAAGTCTACAATCTAAAGGGCCTATCTAGATGAAGTGTGAAGAGCTTAAGAAAGTTTACCTATCTGAGCAATAAAGGTATTGGAAGAACTAGACATGGTGGCTTGATTTAACAGCTAATATATGTGGTCTAATTGTTCCTTACTGAAACGTAAAGTCTGAATCAAGAGCTACCTGTATATCTTTCCCTCGTATCTCATTTCCTTTATGCAACTTCAAATTTGAAGGTTTTCCATATAGTTTTGAATATGTTTACCTATTATGTTGTGGTTTTTGCAATAATCACACCATCATTTGTCTCTATCATTTACTATCTTATTGTCTACTCTATTGAACTCTATTGTATGTTCTACAAGTGCAGATCTTTTGACAACAGGTGTGCCATGTTCAAGGTTCTCCGCAACTAAACAATCCAATTTGACTATTCGCTCCTTATACAATAGTAAAAGCATTAGAAAGGTTAGGAAAGGGATTTTTCTAAGAACTCGGTCACATACTTTATCAAATGCCGGATTTATTCCCAATAAAAATTTAAAAACCTTTTCCATTTTGAGTACATCCATCATCTTTTTATGTTAGCTACTGATTACATCTCAACATTCTTATACATATCACACTCAATAAATAATTATCTTAATCATTTGTAGTATTCTTTGACACTGGAAGTCCTTTTTTTTCATTTTAAGAATGTCTTTTTTATTTGAAAAACCTAAGAGGCTAAGCCAACCTTGGAGTAGGTTTTAGTAGCCACCACCTAAATATCTCTAGTAGTAGGTAATAAGAGATATCTCCAACTAATATCTGGCTCCATAGAATGAAGTAACCAAGACATTATTGTAGCATTCTTAACTTTCTAAACCTCATATGACTTTCCCATCTCTATTGGTAGACCCACAGTTTCATTGACATACCAATTTTTTTTTTTTTTTTTTTTTTTTGCTAATTAAGAATGATCNATACCAATTTTTTTTTTTTTTTTTTTTTTTGCTAATTAAGAATGATCTGGTAGATTGAGACCATTCCATAGAATTTTTTCTATTAAACTTAGTAGTAAAAATTGGATGGATCAGGATGTCTGAATGAAAAGCCATATTCACTGAAAGAAATAACGATGAACAATGACAACAACGATTAAAACAAAATCGGGAATCTTCAGTTGTTGAAAGAAAGATGATATGACTTGCATATGTCGACAAAGAAACTACATCAAAAATCGATGGATTTGTTGACAAAAATTGTGGGAATCATCGACAAAAATCGCATTGAGTATTAATGGAAATCACGTCGTAGATCACCAAAAACTGTATCGGAGAAAGGATTGAGCCTAAGAAAGAACTGATTTTCTCTTTCTTAAAATCATAAAATTTTATATTTTTAAGGTATGTGGGATGACATGAACGTGATGACATCGTATATACACTTGCCGGTGATTTTTTTATCTTTAGTGCTCGATATTCGTGTTTTGAAGGTCATGTGAGTGAAGATTAGATAAGGATGGCTTGGCATTGAGATGTCGAGACTTCGGATTGGGATATGTAAAAGTAGAAGGTTTGAGAATTTACAGATAGACCCCCGAATTCCAAAGTCTATATAAACTCCCCAGGACCCAGAACATTTAGGAAACCTGCACGGACACCCTTGTTGGCGGGATAAGTCTTAGTTATTGTCGTCACCGGTGACCGTTCATCTTCCTGAAGAGTTAGACAATTATGGAACCCCCTTGACACGTTGGTCACTGCGATGGCCACCATTTTCCTATCATGTGTCGAAATGACACAGGAAACGTCCACTTGCCTTGCTGTTGATCTCCCTCGTCCGGCGACATCAACCCCCGCCATTGGTCAGGATCTCTTCCTCTCAGTTGGAGGAGTTCGATGGTGATCTCTAATCAGTCATCTGAGGCTTAGATCACTGGGTATTGCCAAGAGACGCTTCGGCTTCCCCGTCACCGATCTCCACTCTTTGATCATCGCCTCACCTTACCTCGTCGTCGGTGCGGTTGAGTTTGTCTCAGCTAGAAGATCCCAGAGGTGGTCTCCGATCATTACTCCCGACCGTGGATCACTTTTTTGACAAGTTACCGTGAATCACGTTTGCCATAAAAAAATATCGATCGACCCCCTCAACTTTGAATCTTAACGTTACACCCCTCTCATGACATCCCTGTAGGTTTAGATCTTGGCAGATACACCCCCAAGGTTTTTCAGATTAACAATTTCACTCCTACTTGATTAATTTATTAACCCCAAATAGTTTATAAATTAGCAATAACACCCCTAGAGTGTAAAATATCATTTTAACCTCCAGTTTTGGTTTTACATGATTTTGACCCCGTGACTCCGATGACTCATCCGGAACCCTTGGGACATATGAAATTCATGATATGGATGAGAAAACCAGAGAAAGAGGTCTGAAAGCTACAGTTTAGATATTGAGGTAGGAGTTTCCGACTACGCCTTTCTATTTCGTTTAGTGTGCATATGGATGTAAATAATTTTGTGGCATAGGGAATAGAAAGTGTACGTTGTTAAACAAGTAGGATAGTATATGTATCCAAGGATTAGAGATGTTATGTGCGCGTATACGAGTTTATGGAAATTGGATATTACGCGGGTGATTGGGTAGCCAAAGTATGTGTCCTGCGTGGACATGAGAGTGAGTAATCGGGTAGATATCTGATGTGGATAGACAATAAGTGAGAGAGAGTATGTGATGAGACGGATGAGACACGGTACATAGACGTACGTGTGTGATGTGACGGACGAGATACGGGTCACATGCGTGTGACCATATGTTATGGAAATAAGTGAATACTTATGGGATTGGATTGTGTGCGTATAATGAAATAGCCAGGGTATGTGCCGGTATGGATTACAGGCACGTAGTAGTTTAATCGGGAGTAATAGGTATGAGAGATATATAAGGTATCCATATATTTATATATGTGACTACGGGTGTGATTAGATGCTCGAGTTACGAATTATATATGAGTGCATGTATGCGATGACATGGATGAGACACGGTGAGATACATGAGAGAAAGAGTATACGATATGTGTGTTAGACTATTTGTGCCTAAAAGCGTCACATTGTAAATATACTTTTGTATATTATACACATTTGATTTAAATAATAAAAGAAAATTGCATGTTCTTTATCATTTATTGTAATTGGATTACATTTGTAATATATGATAAATGTCCATATAATGTTTATATATGAATGATTTGATTATAAGACAGAAATCGATTAATTAAATATAACATCATTAAAACATCCCTGGTCGAAGTATTGTGAAACTGGACATCCACAGTACGGATAGACTAGTATTATACATGTACTAGTTATAGAAGTATAACAGTATGATTCTCACACATCTAAGTATCGGATACTTATGTAAGTGTATAGGGAAACATTGTTAACCGTTTAGGTACGGGAACATATTCACTAGACTTGGCCCGATACCGAATCCCATTGGTTATATATGTGTCTATGAGAGGTCCGTTCAGGGTAGGCATAAGTAATCCTTAGACCTAAGACTTACACGGTCATCTCATTTAGATATCAGTTCACTTTGACACTTGTGTGAATAGCTCCTTTCGGGTTATATATACGCTCATTATTGAGTGCGCCATGACCTATTTAGGAGTGGGTGTAATGTCAGATGGGACATGTCACTCCATATATATGGAGAAGATGTCACACCAGATTCGATGGCAATTAGTCATAGCCCAGCCAGCACATAAGAGCGTGACGAGGATTGTTCTCTTGTCACGGTTCGTAAATGAGAATCACACGACAAACGAGGATCTAAATTATTCGTCATTATTAGGAAAGACACGTTCCATCCCTAAAGCATGTACGTGACATATGATATAGGATTGAATTACATAGAACTACGTCTAACGAAGGTTACATGACTTTACGCACACTTTCAGAGAATTGGGAGGCTTGGTGCTTTGCTAGAATCCAACCATACCTTATAAATCATGGGCTCGATATTTTATGCTCGAGAATACGGATGGTCCGCGCGTGATGATTTAAGGTCAACTTATCTAAAAGTGTAATAGGCTATACTCCGATGACGTCCCGATAATGAATTGAAATAGTAATTACGAGAGCATTTTTCACCTAAGATAAATAGTGATTGTAGTGACCCGGACTTCAGAAAACAGTATTTCAGGGGTGATTAGCACTTAAAAGTGTATGTTTATTAAGAGTTTAAATCATTGT
This sequence comes from Bursera palmeri, assembly GCA_026225775.1. Lineage (NCBI taxonomy): Eukaryota > Viridiplantae > Streptophyta > Magnoliopsida > Sapindales > Burseraceae > Bursera > Bursera palmeri. The sequence continues at coordinate 26 of JANKKB010027716.1, read as the reverse complement.
TTTTACACTTTAAGTGCTATTAATGT
>JANKKB010027715.1:0-11671 GCA_026225775.1 Bursera palmeri | reverse complement strand
CTTCTGGTTTTGATGGTAAGTTGTTACCAAGCATCCCATAACAAACACCTATTTGGGCATCTGCATCATCAGAATCAACGATTGTTCAATTTTAGTTTGAACTAATATTGAACTAAAACTAATCAAAATCTATATATATTGAATGGTAAACATTTGAATTAACTCTAAACGATAATGAATGTTGTATTAATTAATCTGATAGTCACTGATCATGATATTAAGGTTGTTATTGATCTGATAATTTTGCTCGATGATCAATAATAAAGAATTATATGTAACCCTTTCAAATTTAAATTAATGATGTGGGGATCATGCATATGTAGATGAAGAAGGGATATAAACATTGACTTGAGCAAATTGTTTTAACCAAAACTTGACATTTTACCAATTTGGTTAAACTAATAGTATGACGATATTGTCTCAAAACAATGTCATCTCGGACAAAGTATGAAACATTATCTTATACACGGCTGAGAAATTGAAAATTTTACAAAAACTAAAGTATGGAATGTCAATTTATTATCATGAAGGAATATTTTTGTAGCTAGAGAGAGAAATAGAGAAAGACCTGTTGTGTCGAGGCTTGCCATTAGCAGCCCAAGTAGTAAGATTGTGGAAACCATGGAAGGGCTCTTGAGAGATGAAGAGAATTCAGCCATGGAGGAAAAGAAAGGATATAGAAATGTGGGTAAGAATTATTTGAACATGACTTTAATTTCCACTAGAAGATGCGTGTTCAATAGGCAAACTTGAATGGAATTCTGTGGAAAATTTTGGACAATAATAGTTTGTTTATATCAACACCCACTACTGTCTTTCCAAGTCAAAGTCAAGTTATTACTTATTTGATTTATTTAGACACTGAGCCCGGCTGCTTGACTTGGTTAGCAAGACTCTTTAGGCGACCGCAAAACAACTATGGACTTGAAATTAATATAGATTAAAATGTATTTGCTAGTAAAATGGGGACCGAATTAATCAGTGTGATTTCAGCAATAAACAAATCTGAAGACAGAGTGGATGACTTCTTTTATTTTTTATTTTTAATTGTGGAGTTTCTTTTGTAATTTGTTTGATCGAAATTTTTGTAAATATAAGTTTCCTACAATATTGATTTGATTATAAATACATTTTAAATTATAATTTTTAAAAAGAATAATATATTTAAAAAAAATTACTTTCTTCCTTCCTTCTCTGTTTTCCAGCAACAAATTAGAGGTTAGAAACACTTACTTCAACAACTCTTTAGCCGCCATGTCTCCTCCTCCTCCTCCTCTTCCTCCTCCATATCCGACACCCGCCGTCTTGTGGCCTGCACGGGTATGTTCTGACGCCCTCAACGGTCGCTCCATCAGCAACTGTAACGTTCTCGCCGTCTCCGGTATGTCCACGCCTAAAGATTCTACCATTGAGATTCTCAACACCTGGCTCAACACCCCATTTAAAGCGTCTTGTCCTGCGTTAGAGTTGAAAGTTTGAGACGAAAACATACCGTGCTTTCTTGATAATTTTTTAGGTTAAATGGCTAGGATTGGAAAGATGAAGAGAAGGGGAGATAGTTTTGGCTCTTGTTGTTCTGTTGTTTGCTTAAGAATGGGAAGTTGGGTCATATAAAGATGATTCCAGGTGGATCGAAGAAGATAGAGAGAGAGAGTTCCACTTCAGCTATAGTGAGATTCAGGCGCACAACTTTCTGAGAATCAATTCTTTACTCTCTCTCTCAATAGTCGTTTGCGGCCATAAACTTTGCTTCCTCCTTAAAGTGCTTTTACATCAATTAAAACAAGGGGAATTTGCCAAAATGGCCTCCCAGAGGGGTCCAAAACGAATATAGGCCCCCACCCAAAACCCTCTCATCCCAATAGCCATCCGCTAGAGTAACTCTTCTATTTTGACCAATCTGCCTCTACCTTCAATAACCCCTTCTCCATCATTTCAAACAAACTGCCGCTTGGTTCATCGTCTTCTAACGACTCACCGTTTATCGCAAATTTCCAATCCTCTTTGTCTTCTTCATTGGTTCATCTCCCACTCATTACCGGTTTTCATCATCCTATATCATAAAATAACTGTTTTTTTATCTTAAAACGTAAACTTCATTCCATCTCCGGTGAGTATTCTTTGTTGTTTTTTTTCCTGTTCTCTTTTATATTTAGTGTTGGTTGCCAAAAATGGGTTGGTGGTTGTTGCCAAAGATTGGTTGTGTTGATTCCAAAGGTTTTGGTTGCCGGAGTTACGGCAAGTGATAAGTAAATTGGCGAGCCGTGGAGGTGGAGATCGTTCCCATGGTTATTGTATCAACCGTCACAATTTGAATTATCCAAAATACCATGGTTCTCTTTTTTCACGGTTTGTGATTAAAATCGTCGCGGTTTATATGAAGCATGAATACAAACCATGATTGCCGAGTCTTAAACCATATAAAAGAGTATCCGTGGTTTTTGTGAGAACCTCAAACCGTGACGACCTTGAATAAAAAACCGTGTATATCACTCTATAAACCGTGACGGTCAATTATCCAGTGGCCTCGTGGACCACGGTCCAAAAGCCAGAATGGTTACTTTTTGGGTGTGCTTCATTTTCAGCCTTTACAAATTGTTTAAATTTTATCTGGTTTTTATTTGCAATCTCAGCATTAATGATTTCCCTTGATGTTTTTACAGGGATGACAACTTCTATTATTGTCCATTATAACATAAATCAATTAATGTACAAATATAATATTTATATACAAGTAATGCTTTAGGACACAATATTCCAACACATTATGGTGGTTGTTGGGAGATGCAACGAAATGGTGATATTGACTATATTGGAGGTCAAATTAGGGAGTTACGAGTCTCGAAGGATATTAGTTTGAAGTAGTTGGTGGAGTTACTATATACGAAACTTAAGGTTGATCCAACAAATTATAATATGGTTCTGTCAACTAGATTTATATATATCAACTCTAAATCATCTCCTATTATGTGTTTAGAAAGTGATAAAGACTTGGCTTTTTTCATTCAGAATTGTCGGATGATAGAGAAATTTATGCCACTAATGGTTACTTTAGAGAAAAAATTAGTTACGGTTGGTCCAATCCTTCGGGTGCAGAAAAAGGTTTCATGGGACGACGATGTTATGAGAAAACCGTCATTTCCCTTTTACAGTGCAAGTAATCAAAGAGTAGAATCAGTACCTGCAACCTCTTCATCCCATTTTGTAGAAGAGAATAAGGTGGAGTCTCCAATTCCATCTCCTCTAGTGGCAGTGATGAACGATACAAGCAGGGTGCCTGATATGGATCAATTCATTAGGAATCCTATCAATATTTTGTCAGATGATGTGCCTGCTATTGACTAGAACTTACATAGAGCAGCTGTGTTTGAGAGATTTATGGCATTTGATGATGAGTGTACAAAGGATGACTTTGTACAAGAGGATGATGTTGTGGGCAACGATCGTGTAGAGGATGACACTTTTAATACAAATGTGGATGGTTACAATAACGATACAGCAGGGGTTGACCATGAAGATCCACATGCTACGAATCACCCTCCATCTTCTAATGTCTTTCCATCTCAATCATTTGTAAACATAATTGGGATGAAAAGTTCTACTGCGGAGATTGGTCTGAAAATATTTCGATGGTTGCCACATATTGCCGAGCCAAACCCATCTGATACTCATGTCGATGCAACTTTTTACGTCAACGACGGATTGCACATACAAGCTGGTGAGGTGTTTACCAACAAGTCGAAACTTCGTACAAAGTTGGCATTAGTTGCAACCAATAAGAACTTCGAGTTTGTCGTCTCCAGGTTAACCAAAGACCAGTTTGAGGGAGTGTACCGTCTAAAAAACTGTAAATGGCGAATTAGAGCCATGATCATAAATAAAGATAATAATGATGACAATAAAATTTGGCAAGTTCAAAAAATTATCTACTTGCACATATGTGAGCTGACACAGATACTTCCAGATTATAGGCAAGCATCTGCTTCTTTCATTAGAAATATTGTGAAGAAGAAATTTGAAGATTGTTCAAAGATTTATCAGCCAAGGAAAATTATAAATGATATTCGAGATGATCATGGCATTGACATTTCGTGCAACAAAGCATGGAGGGTAAAAGAATCTGTCCTTGCACAATTATTAGGAGACTCGGCTAAGTCGTTTGTGCTATTGCCTTAATATAACTATATGGTCGAAGCAATGAATCCTGACAACGTTACTCACCTTGTCACTGATCAAGACAATCATTTCCTATATTGGTTCATGATGTTGAATGCTTTAAAGCTCGGATTCCCATCTACAACTAGACCAGTTGTCGCAATAGATGAAACATTTCTCAAAGGAAAGTATCGGGGAACGCTTTTCACAGCTTCGTGTAAGGATGCAAATGAGCAGATTTTTCCTTTGGCTTTTGGTGTTGGTGATTCAGAGAATGATCAGTCGTGAGAGTGGTTCCTACGTAGGCTGTATGAACAAATCAGGCATCTTGAAGACCTTGTAATTATATCTGATCACCATCAGAGCATTATAAAGGGCGTTAAGACAGTTTTTCCAAATGTAACCAAAGGGTACTGTATTCATCACATATGTCAGAATCTTAAGGCTAGTTATAAGTTCGACTATGAGCTCATGCAGTTGTACTACATCTGTGCGAAGGTGTGCCGTGCTTCAGATTTCTATAGTCACTTCTTGAAGCTAAAAACATTATCACCTAGAGGGGCAGAAAAGCTTAAAGAAATAGGGTTTGAGAAATGGGCCCGGTCATAATTTTTTGGAAAAAGGTACAATATAATGAGCATAACATTATGGAGTCTATGAATAAAGTGTTTGCTAATACGAGACGGTTACCGATTGTTGTCATGATTGAGTTTTTCCGGGCAACCCTTCAAAAATGGTTTTACATATGTCGTGAGTTAACAGCGAAATCGGATAAGCATTTGTCGTTGTGGGCTGCTAAAGTAATGGATAAGAAGGTTAAAGTTTCTCGATTTATGCGTGTTATTCCAATTGACATTGCTCGGTATCAGGTAAACGATGGTGGTCCAGGTGTAGTTGTTGATATGTATGCGAGAACGTGCACATGTCGCATGTTTGACTTGGATAGGCTTCCGTGTGCGCATGCACTTGCTGTTTGTAGTTTCAGAAGACTTGATACTTTTCATGAGTACTGCAGCCATTGATATACGACCAACAGCTGGACAATTGCATATGCTGAGTTTGTCCTACCTGTCGGTAATTCAAGAGATCACATTTTTTCATACGAGGTCCAACGTCGTATTGTCCTTCCCCCCATTCAGAGATGGCTTACAGGCCGGTGTCAAACAAAACAGATACGTTTTGTCCATAAGAGTGTTTCCACTAGGAAATGTTCTCGGTGCAATCAATATGGGCATAACAGGAAAACATGTCAAAACCTGGTGCCCTTAGAGAGACCTACGAAGTGAAAACAATCCACCAATCATTGATGTAAACATTATAATTGTTATTGTACAATAAACCTGTGGTGAAATATTTCAATGTTACTAGTTATGCAGTTTTGTTAGATTTTGTAAATGTTACACATATATGTGCTCTTTTTTGGTTGTCATGTTGAAACATTTTTTCCCTTTTATGAATGACATATTGTATCAACTATTAAGGACATCCGTAATGATGTATTATCCAACATCAATTTAAGATCTACGTTACGTGGCATGTGCTAAAAAAATAATACAAATACAAATATAGATTAATAATAACCTCTGTTCGTTTAATATCCAACCAGCAGAATAGATTTCAGTTACTGCATATTAACATATTATATATTTCTTCAACAGTACTCGCCAGCCATCTATATTTCTTTAATCTTTTACCATTATTATTATTAGGCCACCTATTGTTATTATTATTGATTGACATTAATTAAATAAAAATATCGTAATAATCAACTTATAATCAACTCTAACTAACTCCAATGATAATAAACCTATTTATAGTTCATGGGTGGAAATAAGATCAATTTCTAAAAAAAATTCATTTCAAAAAATGACTACAAGGTTTTGAATTGTAAGCTAGAATACTATACATGTTTAGGAATTCAAATGTTTTGATCCAACAATCTGTGAAACCGTGTGCGAATCCCAAGAACTCACTATGTGAAAGCAAATACTTGTTCATGGGAACTGCATGACTATCTGGAATACGTTGCAACGAAGATACTTGTTTTATTATTCAATTGTTCATTTTTTTCCTATAGTTAAGATTTTTGAGCTTGTAGACACACAATCATGGTATGACCTTATCGAATATTATCATCTTGTATCTAGCTGCTTCAGTTGTGACAACTATATAAAGAGATTCCTCAATCAGATGTAAAATGAATGTATTTAATGAGTGATTGATACATCATCTTTTTTTTTATTAATACTACATCAATTTGTACAATATAATTTAATGATATTATTTAACTTGTAAATGTAATAATAATAATTGTTAAATAAATAACATAAATTTATATTAACTTGTTATTGTAATATAGTAACAAATATTAATAATATGATGGATCCCCAACCAAAAATCAGTAATGCAAACAATCAATAAATAAAAATTAATTAGTTCAAAGAAAGGTTAGCAAGGCAACCGTTGAGAGCATTTTTTAGGAAGAGATTAACTCCTTCTTAGGTTAGACTATACGTCACACTTTCTTCTTCCACCACAGGCGAAAACAATGCCATTTAATGGTTTTCATTTTCAAAATATTTTGTATTATATTTATATTCATTTTCAAAATATTTATATTCATTTAAAAAAAGTTAAAAAGGTTAGGATATCATGATTGTTTGTAGATAACTTAGAGGGACACTTCATATATGGCTTTGTATAATTTTCGTTGGTGACGTACTTTTGGCCAAAATCTCAATGATTGACGAGTAAATAGTTAAGCAACTCTAGAATACAAAAAATATACAAGTAGGGTCAAATTTCCAAAAGCAGAGAAAGAACCAAAGATTAAAATGTGACAACTCTACCAAAAGTACAAAACAACTTAAGTAGAATCTCTATTCGACTTGTTCTCTCGCTTTAGTTTAAAGATCAAATACACAGATAGGCTACCCCACATCACACTAGATGGGCTTGCTTCTGAGCCTCCCTCCATTGCATTCAACAATTTTCCTTCCTCCCTGTGACGGCACTACATACACAATAACATTTATTATTGAAAAACATAGTAAATACATAATTACCCTGTGACAGTAAAGCAAAAGTTAATCAAACATTTTTGGCCAGCCGAAACACAACACCAAAATCTTTCTCCATTAAATTAAAAGAAAAACATACTGTATGTCGGTGTATCAATCTACTCAGGTAGTTCATTTATGGGGAATTACCAAAAATAGCCATATTAGAAGGGGGTCTTTCAAAAATAACCAAGCCTCCATGTTTCTCTCATTCACCTAGCCCTCAACAGTAATATTTCCTTAATATTTCCTATTTACCCTCACCTCTATTTATAAAAATTAAATAAACTATACAACAGTACCGTGAACAGTAAACAGTACCGTGAACAGTATCGATCATCAATGAACAGTACCGAACCATCAAATGAATAATAAACAGTATCTGAACCGTCAGTGAACAGTACCATCCATGAACAGTACGGTGAACAATGCCAAACCGTCAAACATGAACAGTACGGTGAACAATGCCAAACCGTCAAATGAACAGTACCATGAACAGTGCCAAACCGTCAAATGAACAGTACCGTGAACAGTGTCGAACCGTCAATGAACAGTATCGATGGTCAAAATGAATAATGAACAGTATCCAAAACATTTGTGAACAGTACTATGAACAGTATCGGATGGGTGAACAGTACCATGAACAGAATATGAGGGTAAATAGGAAATATAAGAGAAATATCATTGTTGAGGGCTAGGTGAATGAGAGAATCATTGAAGCTTGGTTATTTTTGAAAGACTCCCTTCCAATATGGCTATTTTTGCTAATTCCCCTTCATTTATATCCACCTCAAAGAATAAAGCCTTGTAATATACAATGCAAAAGGAGGATGAACCTCACAAGCTCGGTCCATCATTGAGAAGGAGGTGGCACTAACCTTTCCATATCCACAGGTAAATTTGTTGGATGATATTTGTCTTTCAACCTTCAAATACAACACATTAAATTAGTAGAAAGAAGTGAAAAGGAAAAGTAGGAATTAAACAAAACTAAATATGTACCATTCCTCGTCCTTATGAGCTTCAAAGAAAACTCGCTTCAGAGTTGAAATAGACTCTGGCTTTTTATCTTGATATATACAAATATAGTATTGTACCTACTCTGGCTAATAAACATAGGTAACTGAGATATTTTATCAGTATCAGTAACAAATTAATTTAACCAATAGCACAATGAGGTAACAAATGAATAAGATAACTAAAAAAGATTAACATTTTTAGAACAATGTAGCTTAATTGAAAATTAAATCTGACTTATACATTATACAAACTGAAAGGGTAATAAAACATGATAATATAGTTAGACTCCACTTTGTACTCCATTAAACCAATCCCCCTTACTACCTTCATACAAGAACATACCAAAAGCAAACCTACCTGGTTGGCGTGTCATTATTTCCCCCTTCAATTCTGCCCATACAAACCTTAGCCATATCCTCTCCCTCAACCATTTCGTCGTTGCACATCTACAAATTTAAATAACATTCCCAAAATAAATATACAGTATATTTACTTGAACAGTAACTCTGATGCTATGTCTTTTATAGTAATAACAACATAGCTAACGCACCTTATTGTTCCTCGCCCAAGATTTTGTGTTTCCATAACAAGATCGCTAGGTCCCTCCTCCATGACAGTCACTCACAGATATCAACGAAATGCCCGATAGGAACGTCGAATGTGAGATATTCTATAAACCAGCAAACGAACAACCCACAGTTGCCGCTATTGGGCCCTGGTTGCGGGACACCATCACTAGATCAGTCCAATCTGTACAGTGAGGTGTCTGCACAAATATCCAGCCTAGTTGTTTGGAACGCTGGTATACGTGACAACAACACGGACAAACAATGAGTTAGGGGTTCAACTGCAACGGTAATTCTTTCATCACTTGTCCTGCTAATACTAGAATCGTAAACAACTACCACACACTCAACTAAGTTAACATAACAAGCGACCCAATGGTAGGAGAACACGTTGACAGGAACAAAAATATGAAAATATGTACAAAAATATTAACATTCGTCAATCACCATTTGCAGATATAAGAAATTCAAAATGAAGAAATTTTACTTACTGGTTTTACCTTATCCAAATCAAGCCATTCTCTTCCATGCCGGGGTAGTATACCAAGGATGTAGTCCAAAAATTGTGAGGGAATATCAATCATCATTTTGTCCTCCTTGTGCTCATATAATAAGGATGTCAACCATGACTGTATTTTATGAAAGCAATACATGTTAAATGCAAAACAACATAGCGATAATATGCAAGATAAGATAACAAATGACGGCATGAGTCGTATCCGTAGCATGAACCATGTGTCTAATGTTGTCGTGCATACCGCAGACTAGTTTGGTTCTGTCGATTACCACTTACTTACCAGATCCATCCATGCATTTATGTGCTATAATACAAGAGGCATATAAGTGGTTAGTACGTAAGCTGTTGGAAATAAAAATTAAACAAATATATAAATCTTAACGTACATCAATCTCCAGCCACTCATTTGCATCCATAAGGATTTGGAACCGGTGCAGGGAAGCATCGCATAGACCCAAGTTAACGTACTCTATGGTAGAGTCGGTGCTCACCCACCAGTCAAACTTAGTAATCTCAAATGGCAAGAACTCTACATTGGAATCATAGTACGACAAACGCTCTGTTGGATCCGATGGAACTGATGCATCATGTTTCTACTGTGTGTGCACACCCCTTGCCTGCTTTGCCGGCCTCCTTTCTATATACGATGAAACTAGTAGCTTGCTTTTCTTCAACTGTTTGTCGTAGAAACTAAGTTTCGCAGTGGTAGGTCTGATGGCGATGACATCCGCAACCTCAACCTCAGGTGTTGCACCGATAATATCATTAGGATTGGGTTGAGATTAAACGAGGATAAGATCCTCCCGAGACCCCTACAAACATTGAAAATAAGTAATCAGTTTATGGTACAAGGTCAAACAAAGGAAAATAAAATAAGGAAAGTATACAAAAAATCTCAGTGTCCGTAACAGGATGCATTCTTACAATATCTACTGAGTGACCCTGTGAGGTTGGATGTCATCAGACACTTCAAACTAAAAAGTTGACAAAAATGTATTAAATTTTATATGAGGACAGTGGAAAACATGCAATTTAAATTTTCAATGGTTTTCATGTCTATGCTTACCTGCATATTTGATCCAATAAGATCAGTGATCGGATTTGGGTCCTGGAGTAACGTTGAATGTGGTACATTACTCGTACGCTCAATATTGACCTGCGAAGTAAGGAATAAATGCCAAATCTCTAAATTTAAATGCAAATGACAGGAAATGAATTATATATATTTCGTATTGGAGGAGCCTCTGTCCTAGTGGCATCTGCATGACATGCCCTTACCTCTCCGCGCAAGGCCTGGATCTCGATGAGCATCATGTACAGACGCATATCGTACTTCGACTTCATAAGATCAATACGATTTTTTACCGCCTCAATAATTATCGCCACGTTCATGAACCGTCGATAGTCCAGTGTCCACTAACGATCAAATCGTGTCTGTAAGCTGCTGAAACATTTGTTCTAGTGACAATGAAAGAGTGTATACCTGTGAACATAACATATATTGTTAGAAAATCACAATGACCCCAAAAAGGGAAATTAGAGATTAAAAGTTTACCGATGCATGAGTGTGGGGGATTGAGCTCGGAGCATCCAGGGTGACACCTTCTCCATGCGGAATCGGTGGATGAGGTGAAGGATGTGATGGTGGATGAGGTGATAGATGTGCCTCTAGAGAACTTGGAGAGATTGGTAACATTATTTGACTTGTTGCTTCTAGTAAATGACAGCCAATTCTCTCATTTATCATAGTTGCCAACTTTTGGTACCATGATGTCGCCATCTCTTCATCCGTGGACCCGAAAATCGAGATAGGCTCTAATCCCTATAAATCAACTAATCCAATTATGTTTGACTTCAACTAGTTTTATGAATTGATGTAAGGGACATAACGTGAAAAAATAAATGTTATTTTACCTCATGAAACTTGAAAACATTGGCGTTCACTTAATCGTGTGTCGGAGAGCTAACCGTTTGCTATTTCAATATCCTCAGCAAAGCCGGACGGTTAACGGGAGATAAACCATATTCCTTGCCGGCATAGGAAATTGATTTGTAAGCCTAAACCTAAAAGACATCAAAGCAAAGTAAATAAGTTTTATTAATTTTTAAATCGCTTGAGAAAAATATAATATAAACTAGGAGAGCAACTCACTAGGAAGGCAAACGTGCACCCAAACATATCATCTCTCCACAGTGTGATTCGGTTTCTACGAAGCCTCTCCTTGTATCTGAGATACCGGCCATCAAACAACTTTGACAAGTCTTCAAACAACACTTGATCACGTTCAAAATTAACCTTCGGCTAAATGGTTGTTGTAGTATAGCTTTAGGTATCGAATCCACAGGGAAGCACA
>JANKKB010027714.1:0-11670 GCA_026225775.1 Bursera palmeri | reverse complement strand
TGGAGTAGTAGGAACCGACGAAAAGAAAACAATAAAATAAAACCAAAACACCATCTTATTGGAAAATTGATTTTGCTTTTTGAAAGCTGGTGTGAACGTTAGCAAGAAGTTGAATCATGGTTGTCGAGTAACCAAAGCCAATACTAATAGAGATTTGTGATGATAAAATTGTTTAATTAGAAGGCTTAGCCATTGGACTCGTACCAAACATGAGACCCCACAATCACAAAATTCTTCTTGGGAATAATTTGACCAGCCAACATTTTGTGAATTCTTTAAGGAGACAGAGAAATGTACACGGTACCTAACATTAAACTCTCACACACACAAGTCACGATAAGCATTTGAGTAAGTACAAAAAGTCTACTTGGCTTTGGCCATCCGATTGATATTTGATTTCCAATCTCAGTTTGAGAATGAGATGACAACAATAAAAGCTTTTGCTTCCTCATGGTGGGGAACTATGTGCTTCTCTTTGTCACGACAAAGCAAGCCCACAAGCGACTTCATCGTTTTCATTTAACATTTTTTTGTATATACTTACAAAATGAGATTCATAAATTAAATGCCGACATCAAATGTTATATTGTTAATTGAATTCTTGGCCAACCTAATAAACTTAACATTTAAAAGAGATTTTTCAATAAGGTCTATAGTAGTATATACTTTTTACGTAATAGGTTATGATTTACTATTATAATAAATTAGAGTCATATTTCTATAGGGATACAATATCTTTATGTAAATATAGAGGTTGAGATCCCATCTTCTATCTGTCTTTTTTATAGTGAATAAAATCTTATTCCCTGCTCCTGTTTTTTTACTATTTTTGGGGTTTTTTTCCATACTTTTACTTAATTTATTCTGTTATTTGTTGTTATCGCGTTAATTTTCTAACATCATATTTGTTGGGTTCTAAAAGGGATTCATAACTAACGGAGACATAGAAAGAAAATGTCAGCTTTGTGTGTCGACGTGCATGCCATAAACTTATGGAGGAATTGGAAATTGTAGGACACTTGGAGTAGTTTATGGATGTTGTGACGATAATGAGAAGTTATCCATTAAAAATAAAAAGAAAGAATAAATAAATAAACACACAAAAAGAAAAGAATCACGAGACTTCATTCGGAGAAGCGAGGAAGAAATGGCCGATGCAGCTTATTATATATAAAATGTAAGAAACTAGCTTAGAGCTCATGCTTTTCTTTTTTCAAGACCCAGGTGCATGCAATTTAGGATCGAATGAGCAATTAAGATGTCCTTTTATGTTATATGCACAAACTATAAGAAACAATTTTTTTTTATTAAACTGTTTGGCCATCTATGCACTAAGGTTAGTCTTAACGTTTACCCTAAAAACATGTTTGTATATTTTTTTATTTATTATAATCAGTAATTTATATTGAAAAAATATATTTTTATAATAAAAATCATAAGATATAAAAACCAATTAATTTAACATAATTTTCAAGTCATATTGATGATTAAAAAAATAAAAATACATAAATTTTGAGAGTTTAACATATGTCCTTATGGTACATATTAAAACTATATTCTAAAGAATTCCATATATCACTTTTGTACGTATCTTTATCATCTTAAAGTTTAGGCTAATTATATTTTTGGATCTGCAGATTTCTACCTTTGATTCTTGTATTATAATAAAAATTAAGATTAACATCCTTAAAAGAAAAAATACATAGACATCCTTATGAAATAGGTTAGTTCATGATCGTCCACATTGTTCAGATAATAATATAAACACCCAATTCGAACTATCATTACTGTGTGTATATATATATATATATATATGTATATTATGAGGGGTATTAGAGAAACCTACATTAATTTAAGGGTCAAAGTTGGATTGTGAAACCTCACAAATTTCTCCCCATCTAAACAAATCGAACTTTAAAACTATCTATTTCTCTCACGTAGGTAAATTCAGTATATTTATAAACATAGACACTGTAGATTCCTGTATTTCTCAAAGGCTAAGATTTGAGAACTTTCCTTGTAGGAATACTTTTCTAGTCTAAAATTGGACCAATTTGAGAACAAAGAAAAGGGAAAATGCTACCCTCCCTACCCCACCGTCTTTTAGCTTTACAAGTCAAACCTTTTGTGGCAAAGACTTGACCCTCTTTAAGTGTTGAAGGGTGGGAGGGAGGGCCCTAAAGAGTAGGGTCATGCGTGAGCCAGCTGCACCAATGCCTTGCCTTGTTAAACCCAATTTTCTGACCTGGGCAGGTCTTTTAAGGCCTTGTAGTAGCTGTGGCCTCTGGCTCTGGCTCTGTGCCGTGCCCAAAAGTAAAGGACTCTCCTGTTCATGTCATGTGTAAGGGTTTTAAGATGACCTTACGTTTCCTCCTCTTTTTGGCCTTTTTCTCTTGTTTTTCTTTCCTTTTTTTTTTCTTTTTCTTTTTTTAGCCCACTTTTTGGAAGTTTCTCACGCCTCTCCTCTTCTTTCTTTTCTAAAACAAAACCTTTGCTTAACTACAACTAGATTTTACATTTGGGAATTCTCTCTACTCCTCCATTCTTCTAGTTCTACGTGCACGCGCTTCGTTACAAACCTCTTTCATTTTTTTATTAAAAATTTTACTTAATTTTTCATTTAATATATATATATATATCACTTTTTGCTCACACCCATAAGTTGAAAAGCAATATAATTGATCATTTTTAAATTTGAATTAAGAAATCTCGTAAAACCCAGTTGGACACAACAATATTTCATAAAATCTGCTTATATCAAGTTTCTTGAGATCAAAGTTATTAATATAAATATTTAGTGACGAAGCTAGTTCAATGTATAATAAATCTTAAAATTAGAACAGTTGTACTTAGGTTTGACATTTTCGTAACCTAACCCGCGTCTCATAATTATTTATAAGATATGTTTGACTTGGAAATACGTTGGAGTACTTAAGCTTGGCTTACATTTATTCAATTTGGAAGCATATAAAGTATGCTAAAAGGAACCATAAATTGGAACAATATTTTACTAATTTCATATATCAAATGGTAGACCAAGTACCCATCAAAATATTGTCAAAATTATTTGTTTAAATGTCGAGGTGAAGTGAATTGAGGAAGAGAGTCAAGTGCGCGTGGGTCTAATAGTAATGTTGGGAGCTGAGACAAGTCTGCAATGGTTAGGAGAGGAGCCTGTAGGTGTACTCGGAAGTCTCTCAGATTCTTCAACTTTATAGTGTATGGCACAGGCTCACAGCCTCTGACTCTCTCTCTCCATACAAAAAAGTATTCGCTTAGTCACGTGCCTTCTGTGTGACCCAAGTAAAACAAACCCAAACCTGCAAAACAATTACTCAACGAAAACCAAACAATATAAATAAATTTCTTACCTCATTCTCAGCTTCCAATCCCTGGAAACCAACACATATTTGATTGATATTTCAATCTGCTTCTGTCTGTTCGCAATACAACCATAAAACCAAGTGCAAAACGCCTATTTCTTTCTACCTTTTCTCTTTCAGAAATCGCTTCTTCAAGTAGCTGAAAACCCTAAGAGATCAGACACCATCCAAGCCTTCCTTCAAAACACAACTATGGAAGCTCTTAGCTTTCTCAAGTTCTGGAGGCCCACCAGCACTACCCAGAGAGATTCCCAGACCTGTAGTGGGAGCAATGACCTCATTGAAGTTCCTAATCTTGTAGTGGATTCAGATTGCGAGGTGGACGAAGGAGATGACTCGTTCTTCGAGTTGAAACTCACTTTATCTGATTTTGACAACAGGAGATACAACAGCAACAGCAGCAAGGACAACAGCAGATTTGACTCCAGCGAAGAGCAACTCCACTACTCAACCAAAAATGCCGGCCATAATGGAGAGTTTAAGACTTCAAAGCCAACTCTTGCAATGTCTTCTAGTGATGTCTTGTCCAAACGAAAGATCCTCCCAATCGAGCCAAGTAATTCAAAGCCGCAGTCTCCAATGGCATTGTTAAAATCAGCCCCAAAGCTTCGTGTTTCCATCTTCAAAAAATCAAAATCAACGGCAACAGCGAAAACGGATTACAACACACCAAAGCAAGAGAAGCAAGAAAACAATAAGCTCTTCACTGTCAAATTCAAGGTCGAAGAAGCATCAACAAATCTTTCAATGTTCACCAGAGCCTGCAGCTTGAGAAGAACAAACAACAACACAGACGACTCAACATCATCATCATCATCAACATCATACGATGCAGCATCAAAGAGATTCTCCAAAGACGCGATGCAGAAATACTTGAAGCTAATCAAGCCATTGTATGTCAAAGCCTCAAAGAAGAACGAGAAAATGAGATTTTCTGGGCAGTTAGCAGAGGCTTCTCCAGCAACGCTCCCTTTACATTCTCCGATGAAGGACAAGCAAGGGAACACTCAGGCGGGATTCAGAATCGCAAGTAGGCATCTGGGCAAGAGCAAATCAGCTTCGGCAACAGCTACAGTGTCATCGCCGGCTAGAAGAGATGATTCTCTTCTGCTGCAGCATGATGGGATCCAAAGCGCCATTCTTCATTGCAAAAAATCTTTCCAGTCATCTAGAGGTACAAATTCTTACTGTTTGGTATCTAAAGATACTTAATTTAATTACATTAATGTATTAATTTTTTTTTTGATATTTTTCTTCTGTTTATCAGATTCTTCTTCGCTCTCAAGATCTACGAGCGGTTCATCTCAGGAGACTTTGAGTTATTTATCTTCAAAAGGTACAAATCACTCCAATATTATCAGATTAGATTATTGGATATCAATTTTAATTCTTTTTAATATAATTATGTCGTTGATATTATTTTTATCTTTAATGTGTTTTCAGAATCCTCTTTGTTTCCACGATTTAGCAGTGACTCATCATGCGAGGGATCCATAGCTGCCAGAAAATCCAATGAAGAAGGAATTTAAGCAGGAAAAACGTAGTTCGTCAAAGAAAAGTGAAAGTTATAGGAAGAAAAAAGAGAATTAAATTGTTGCATAGGATAACTTTGTTATTATTAGTTTGATGCAATGTAAAAAAACAATTAGAAGGGCTAGCTTTGTTGTGCTAGGGTTGTTGTTGCGGGTCTCTTCTAGTTATGATTATGACTAGTGAGTTGAACAAGACCGGCTGTTCTGGCTGATGTATAGTGATGGGTCATTATGGAAAATTTGAAAGGATATCAGATTTGGATCCTTTAGTGTATCTATGTGGTCTCGAATTCTGCAGTTGAGCGAATGATGGTACCTTTGAAAGAATGGATTAGCATTTCATATCGTATCAAAGTTGTGATCATTTCTGATTCTGAAACTGATATGACTTAACAACAGGTTTTTGCAGATTTTTTTTTTCTCTTTCATTTTCTTGGTCTTTAAAACTTTCCAGGGCAAATATTTTGGTGGGATTTTACTCTGTCAGGGAAGGAAAGGTGCAAGTGTGACAAACTGACAATAAAAACCTCGATTTTTTTTTCTTTTTTTCAAAACCCATTTTCAGCCCTATAAAATAATAAATAATAAATAAATCTATGTAATTTAAAACCTTATTTTTTTGTGTTTGTTTTCAAGCAAGCGTGTTGTTTCACTGGTGCCTAGTGGCTGGTTCAATCCTAAATTGGAGAAAAACTGGTTTACTTGTTCAAATAGTTTTGATCGAATCATGGTTTAGAAGAGATCTCTTGAGAAAATTTTTTACATTAGAATACGCCAAAAGGGTTCCTTGATGGTTTCAAAACTAGAACCAACTAATTGATTGTTTCTGGTACGTTTCTCTCTGTCTAGTTCACCAAAAGCATTAAGTTAATTGGAGAAGATTTATAATTAGTGTTTATGCTTTAATACATATTCATGAATGCTTTATATTTCAATTTAATGAAGGTGAAATCTTGGTAGAATAAAGCAAAGAAAAAAAAAAAGCACTCTGACCAAAAGCATAAGCTAAAGCTATTAAGAGTCTATTCGGTTTCAGAAAGAACTGTGAAAGTTGAGCCAAAGGTTCTTTAAACTAGTTTTTTTTTTCTTTTTTTCTTTTTATAAAAAATAAGAAATAAAAATAAAGGAAAAAACAAGTGGAATGGACATATCACATATGATGATCTCAGTAAAATCATTCTGGCAACATTCTGCTTTTGAAAAGTACTTTTGAACGGTAAGAAAGCAATTTATTAGTTCTTCTTTAAAGTCTAATTTCATTCAAAAGTGAAAGGCACATTCATAGTCATAGACTTGCAGAAGCAGATGCTCTGCGTCTCCCTGCTACGTCCACCTATCTTATCTGCTTTGAATATTCAATTTGCCTGGTCGATGCTGCCAGGAAACTACTCCTAAAGTTCCACTACCACACACACAACATGTAGACACTTTCATTTTATAGCTTTTTACTTTTTAGGATTTACTTAAATGGGATTTCTTCAATTTAAGATCTAAAGTAATTGAAATTTAGATTTTTTGGTTGAAGTTTGAATTTGTTACATTATAGCGTAAGTTCAAGGAAAACGTGAAAAACAAAAATGGCACTGAGTAGACTTTTTCTAAGGCTAGAACGTGGTTGAGGTACTTGAACCTGTTTGCAACTTGTAGTTTTTGTCAAAACAGGACAAGAAACATCATAAATTGGATTGGAGAGTGAAAGAATTGAAATTTCAAATTTCAAAGGAAGAATGCGACTGTTGTGGAGTAATAAATGCAATTGAAGATCTGGGTCTGGACTTTGGGACTCTGATGAGCATGCTAACAAAAATTTCCAAGCCACCATCATATTATTGCATAGGAAATGCCAAATGACAATAAAACATTGCCACCCATTTTTTCATTTCACGACCGACTTCACAAGTGCACCACTAAACATTATGGTCCCGCTCATTCTCTTGTAACAGAACTAACCGCAAATACAAACAGTTGAGCTCACTCAAGACAACAACAGCACTTCAAACTACCATATAGCTTGCTTGGAGCTTCTTGGACGAGAAGCACATGAGCTATGTTGATCATGTTTAGTGTTTCTGGCCCAACTGATCATTGACATGACAACATTCATTATCACTAGTGCATCAACATTGAATTTGTAGATCTAAAAGTTGGTTGCCCTCCACTTGATTTTAATTTTAACTTTGTTCAATCATTAAATCCAATTACAAACTCATTAACCATGATGTAGTAACTCTTTAATAGCATAAGCATATCTTTTGCAATGTTAAATTTTTATGTAATTAATCATTACCTTAACTGATAATTTCGAAAATGAATGATATGATTATGTTCATTCATGTTTCATCTCAACTTAAAGTAAGTTTTTTGATTTCTACAATACACAATGCTCAAAAGCAAAGATTGTTCATCGCACCCACCAAGCAGAACCAACTATGACTGCGGTAAGAGCTACAAGTGTCGAGTTTATGAAACTTCAACGAAGAAATTAGCAATCAAATTCAATGTACCATCGAGCAGACAGTACAAGAACAAAGACCAGGCACCTTGTTTTCAATCGAGGATCTTAGATTTGCCATGTTTGCTCTGTAGATACTGTCTCTCTTTCAAGTGTTAGTGCTGCAATTAGTGTGTGTTAGCAGCTTTAGATGCATTTGTGTCAACGTAACATTGTGGGGTGATTTTCCAACATTAGCGTTGTTGTTGGAGACAATGGCGCATTTAGGAAACATAATAAATTTTCGGAAATTAGAAGAAGTTCTTGGTTGAGTTCACTGAATCTGTGTTTTTATCTCATTGTTCTATGCAGCAATATCTTGTGTTGAAATATAGGTTTAGTGTATTGAATTGTATTCTGTTAGTAATTATGCGAAAGAGGAGATGGATAAGGTCAAGGCTCATATAATAAATGAACTTCGGGAGAAGATATCGATAAGAAGTTTGTGCAGTGTGCATGCTGCTTGAACTACATTCGTTTATACTACCAATAACAGCGATTTAAATTGCACAATATAGCAAAGAATAAAACAATTCCTGTGAATTTTGATGCCCAAGTCATCTCTCTTTAAAAAATGCTTCTGGGATCTATTCGATTGATTAGTTTCCATTGATTGGCTTTCGTATTCACTAATTTATTCTTCTTCAATTGGAAACTTTGAGCCACTGTCATGCCTTACTCTTTCTAGACATCAAATGTGGGAGTATGTGGTACAATAGAATAGGCCCGAATACTTAAAAATGGGCCTTAAAACTGGTAAAAAATGTGGGCTAGCCTTGCTTCTGCATTTTCATTAGTGGGCTTCTTGATCATGTCAATCGTACATTATAGAACAATCTCTCGTATATAAACCCTTCACTTTGCTGCCATTTTGGGCCGCGATTGAAAAGTAATCATTCCTTCAAACAATCGAAACACCCAGTAGATTCCAGAGTTGGAAATATTAAATTAATAAATGTAAGAGTGTTAGATGAGATGACGCAATGTGAAAATTGCATTAAAAAAAATAAAAATAATCTCCACCTACTAATAAGCACAATCAGGAGTCCACGACCACCATATTTCATCCTACAATTCGCTAAATCTGAGGTCAAGTCTTATACTAACAAAGTCAAGAAAGGGCTTGGATCATGCAACTTGCCGAATACAAATTTGCTTTTGAATGAAAATTGGATAAAAACTGAAAAAGATCTTTTATTGTTATCTATCTAAGAAAAAAAAACTATCATTTTTTCCTTTCTTAAATTAATTTCTACTAAAAAACATAAATACTTGACCAGAAAATCTGAAGTGCTTTCTAGAAGCACTCGCTTGGTCTTACCAAATCAAGTGGACGTACTCGGCGGGCGGCTCGAGTTCGACTGCATTTAGCATTTGATTGAATTGAAATTGATTGATTATTGCATTTAGTGAAATTTTAATTGAATTTATTATACGGTAGACACAATTATTTTCTTAAAAAAAAAAGATATTTATTATTATTATTTTGAAAAGGAAAGCGTTAAACCGTGTCTCTCCCGTGTGAGGCAGGCATTTATTAGCCAAGTCCATCACATACAAAAGAATATTCTCAAATAAGCACTTACTCAGTTAGGCAGTTTCTCACAAGTCTCAACCTCCACGGTTACTTCCAAATTACTGGCCAACGCAAGTTTCTTAAACTCATGCCATTGGCTGGAATCTCGTCTTCCCCAGTTAGCAACTGCCACCTGTCAGTCAGCGCGCATACCAATGCTTAGTCTCTAAGCTTAGATTTCATCCATTTTTCCCTTCCATTCATATTCTATAAATAGATAACAAGCTTTAAAAGCCCCAAAAATAATCCAAACCCAACCCTTTCAAATCTCTTCTTTTACGAAAATCTCAACCTCAATGGCTGCTCGCCACGAAGTCGAAGTCATCATCACCTCGGCTAAAGACTTGAAGAACGTCAACTGGCGCCACGGCCGCACCAGGCCATACGCCGTCGTTTGGGTCGACCCAAACGTTAAGTCCTCCACCAAGGTCGATGAGGAGGGCGACACGTGTCCTTACTGGGATGAGAGACTTGTCATCCCTCTGCCCGGCCCCGTCGACGGAGACACGACGCTCTTTATTGATGTCGTCCACGCCGGCGATGAGGAGGACACCAAGAAGCTGATTGGCTCCGGTCGCCTCAAGCTGAGAGAAGTTATCGATGAAGTCGGCGTTGGCGAACGCGTCAACCGCACGTTGACCCTCAAGCGACCATCTGGTCGGCCTCAGGGAAAAGTTGACGTTAAGGTTACCGTCATCGAACCCCGCTATGCTCCTCCTGGTGGGTATTACGCACCCTCTTACGGGGTCCCACCGCCAGGATCTAGAGACTACGCTGCCCCGCCTCCACCAGCCTATGGTTACCCATACGGTGCACCACCGCCGCCGAATCCATACTATTCAACTGCTCCTCCGCCAAGTGGGTATCCTTACGGTGGATACAATGCGCCGCCGCCGCCGTACGGCCAGCCGAGTGGTGGGTACTACGGTCAACCACCATCAGAGGAGAAGAAGAAGAGTAAGTTTGGTGGAATGGGGACGGGGTTGGCTGTGGGTGCGGTGGCAGGTGCTCTCGGTGGACTCGCTTTAGCTGAGGGCGTTGACGCACTGGAGGACCACATTGCCGATGACGTGGCAGACAGGGTTGAAGATGATCTTGGTTATGATGGTGATGACTTCTAGGCTCTAGAGTGTGCGCTGTCTTATTCGCTTGTGGCCCACTTTGTGACCTTTCTATAAAATGCCTGTTGTTTTCAATTAAATTAAAATCATGAGGATGCTTCATGCATGTGCTTTCTTCATCAACGTAATTAACAAGGGTCTCGCCAATTGTCTTTATATTTCTATTTACGAATTTATTATTTATAAGTGTGATTTACTAACAAAATATTTCAAAAAATAGAAAAAGAATATTTAGTGTTTGAGTTTTCTACTTTTAACATGTGAAGATAAAGAAGGGCATCAAACTAAACTGTCTTGTAAGAAACTCTACCTTCCACCAAAGGGAATAAAGGTTAAATGCTCTGTCGTTTTACTAGTTGGAGTCCATTAAAATACTTTGGATACTTTTAAAGGTGAGTTAAAAGGAATTTTAATATTATTGGTTTTTAATTTTCTGTATATATTTCTACGGAAATATGTAATTAAAGAATTTAAAGTTGTATCATCTGTGCCATTCTCATTCCCGGATCTCTTAGATCATGAGTGATAATATGTCCAATGAAAGTGATCCCTTTTTAAAAGGCTAACCCGTCGCCAACTGTCTCGGCCCAAAACATCTGTCACACTTATTGGGCCCAAAATTGTGGAGATATTGAAGTAATTGGTCTAAAGCCAACTAAATGTAACAACTTTGAACAGTCCTGCTAAACATGTATTTTTCTGTATTTGAATAATATTGAGTGGCGCTATTCGCATTCCACATTTTAACTATGAATATACATATTTTTAAATCATTCTTCCTTCTATAGAAAATTTTTTTCTCTATTTGTCTTCACTGTTTTTTTTAATCAACCAATCAGTTCATTTCTTTTTTGCTACAAACTTGTTGTCTGTGTCATCTTTTCATCTTCATCCATAACCATAATCATTAAAATCTTGGTGGTCTTTGAATCTTCTATATAAACCAATGTATCGTAAAATGATTGGATAATAAATATACAAAGGAAAGCATAACTACAGACTTGACTACTTTATATAGTATAACTTATACAATTTGAGATGTCACAATCTTATTGATTGAATGATTAATTTAAAATATTTATTTGTTTTTTCATTTTTACCCACCTAATAATAACTTGTCATCTCAAATTGTAAAATCATATGAAGCGATTGTAAATATAAAATCACTTGTATGCAAAAGTCAAACTCGTTACCGAAAAGTGAGAATGTGCCAAGAAATGAGACATTTAACTTAATGTGATTGCGTCGATTTAATTGATTCTCCCGTATTTAAATTAAGATTTAAAAGTTGAGCTTACAAGGATTTGGACACCCTTTCTTCATAAGTCGATTTTTTAAACTAAATTTTAGTCCTCGCAAGTTGGTTTCTCTGCAACCTAAAATTTTTTGCATATATACAAAACATATACGTTCAACTCTCGATGCATGATGCCGGTGGAGATGCACACTTGTTTACGCCAACTTGCCAGTGGAGAGAAATCACGGACTAGCAGCAATTTAATGCAAAACTCGTATAAGTCGTCAAAGTGTAGGCTGGCCAAATCTGCGGACGCATAGGAGAGAGAGA
>JANKKB010027713.1:0-11670 GCA_026225775.1 Bursera palmeri | reverse complement strand
GATAAGTGTTAGTTTAGAAAAAGTGTGGGGTTAAGCGTTTTCTTAAAATCTAATTGGGGGGTCAGAGTAAATTTCCCAATAATTGCTTGTTTCCTTCGTTCTAATTCTTTCGCACTTTCACGAAAGCAACAGCGCTGCTCTCTCTCTCGCTCTCTTTCAGCATCTCTCTACGACTCCACCTTCGCTTTCTCAAAGAAATTCCCACTTGGAACCTCTGAGAAACGGAAGCAGAGATTCTAACGCAAATTCAAACGAACCAATATGAAGAAGGTAATTAAGTTAACCTCTATTGTTTACAGTTTCTATTCTTTTTAATTTCTTTCCCATGTCGCTTTCGATTTCCCTTTCAGAAAGACAGCTCCTTTACTGGTAAATTTCCCTTCTTTTTTCTGTTTTTTGTTTTTGTTTTGGTAATTTCTAGACTGAAAGAGTGATTTTGAGTTCCTGCAGCATGGTATAGGTTTAGTTGTTGATTAATAATTCGAGCATCATAGTGTAAAATCTTGATTGCTTTTTTTTTTTTTTTTTTTTTTTNTGCTTTTTTTTTTTTTTTAATCTTATAATAACTATAATAGATTGTAGGTTAGGTTCATTATATAGTGTAGCTTTGAATTTACTTGGACAATTTTTCTAGTAATCTTGATTTTTGTTGAAAAGTGTAGATGGTGTTACGGCTGTTTTTTAAGACACTTAACAGAATTACAAGATTCTTATGGTAAAGTAGATTATTTGAAGAGGAATGATCACTTCTAGTGCAAATGGGTATTGAGAAAATTTAGTGTTTTTGAAATTTGTCAGATTTGGGGAGAAAGAGAGATGAGGAAGACTTTTCTACTTCCTAATGACATTATGATTGATATCTTTTTGCGGCTGTCGATCAAGAATCTTGCTCAATTGCGGTGTGTGTGCAAATCGTGGAATGATTTAATCACCAGCCAACAATTTGTTGAGATCCATCATAGTCGTTCGGTCAGTAAAACTCGTCCCCTGTTCTTTAGGTATGGTTTTAGCCCTTCATATTTGGGCTTCTATTCGCGAAAACGCCGAGATTTTGTTGATCTTCGTGACCCGCCATTTCCTATGAAACTTATAGACCTGGATGTGGTAGGTTCCTGTAATGGTGTGCTCTGTTTGTGCAGCAGTGCTTTTGACCGTTCCCTTATCTATATGTGGAATCCTTCAATTAACAAGTACATAACCCTTCCCAAACCCTCGTATAACCCCCGTTACCTAGGATTTGGTGTGAATTCAATGAGTTGCTACGTTGATGACTTCAAAGTGGTAACTATTTCTGCCAACACAAATGCTGAGGTTTACAGTTTGAGGACAAATTCATGGAGAATTATTTCTAATGGTTTCCCTTGTAGGATCGAGATAAATGTTAGTCATATCAGTACCCGGGCCTTTGTCAACGGATCCATGCATTGGTGTGCTAGAGTCAGCTGTTATCTTGATAGTAAGTGCCCTTGGCTTATAGTCTCGTTTGACTTTGCGAAGGAAGTTTTTCAGAAGATTATGTTGCCAAAGGACTTGTCTACTGATGATGGTGCCAAGTATTTGAATGTGTTGGATGGATGCCTTTGTGTTTTTGCCACTGTTCGTAATTCTTTTCGTGCTTATGAGTTATGGGTGATGAAGGAGTATGGTGTAATCGAGTCCTGGACTAGACAATGCATAATTGAAAAGGGTGAATATGCTTTCTGGCCACTTGGATTCACAAGAAAGGGAGAAATCTTTATACGAGGTAATTGTCAACATTGTGGCAATGGTTTACTTGCATATGATCCAAATACGGAGACATTTGAATGCCTTGGAGTCCACCTTCCTTTTTATTCAATGCAAGTGCTGACTTTTATGGAGAGTATAATCGCACCTGTGCCTCCTCAATCTGTGATTGCCGGCAGAAATTGAATTTTCTTAGCGCTTATTTTGATAGGTCGGAGCAACTGACATCAAATGCAGCAGAGAAGGGAAATCTTACTCCATCATGTAACTTCTCTCCTTGTTTTAGGTAAAGTGATTGGTGTATGGGAGGGGTGGTTTCTTCTGTATATGTAATAATGTTGGTAAATACCATTTTTTCCTGTATCAGAGCTAAATAATATTCAGTACCTCAGAGTTTTTTGCTTCTGTACTTTTAAACCATATATTGTCCACCAGGAACAGAGTGGGCTGTTATCATGTCTCCTGCACTAGCTTTAATGAAATTGCATTAGGATAGACTTTAAACCATGATGAACAAATTTTCATTGTATGATTTACTTGTATTTTAATTTGTTCTGACTCAAAACTTGGTGACCTTCAGATAGTACCGATGTTGTTTTAAAACTTTCTTCGTTTGTTTTTGTTGAAGTCATTTTGCTTGCCATTTATGAAGCGCTTGAGGTCAGGTTCTTACTGTGGGAATGAAGTGGAATGGGTATGGTTCTCATTTGTAAATATAGATGATAGGAACGGATCTTACCATAATGAGGGCAATCATCTAGAAAGAGATTGGTTATCGCTGATATCAATGCTATAAGCATATATAGAACACTTTGAACATGAAATTTACAGTTTGATCTACATTTACTTCGCCATAGACATTGGCTAACTCCGAGAATGGATAGTTTGCTTAGTTACACGGATGATTGTAAGATTCATAATTACTCATGTATTTTCTACTTCCTAGTAAAATCAACCTATAAACCAATTACCAAACCTATCCATCGGTGGCAAAAAATATCACCAACTTTGCCTGCTTATGACTGTATAGAAACTACGGTTAGATCTTTCTTAGGTTTCTTCTATGTTTGGTGCCCATTGCTAGAATGCAGCTAAAGAGAATCACACATTAGAATAGATCACCCTCAGAGCTAGCTATGCCAACGGAGAGTACTGATTTTGAGACTTGGAACTTGGAGGAACATCACTTATCATAAGACTCTGAAGGAAGGCAACCATCTGATTAAAAACAGGGTAATTTCTGATATTAGTACTGGTTAACAATGTTTAAATGAAGTCCTATTAATCGATTAGTAGAAGCTCGTACCGATGCGAGTCCGATTCCCAGAAGACTGAAACCCGGGTAATGAAATGGTGCTCCTTCAGAAAGGAATAAAGCTGGATGGACAAAAGGAGAAGTTAATTTCATATCTGCTGTAAATAGCTAGAAACTTATCAGTGGATCCCTTACCTGTCAAAGGACTAAAAATCAGAGGAGAAATGATGTTTGCAAAGGAACTTATGCCTGAGATGCATCCCTGAGCCATTCCCTGTCATGAGTTGCAGAAACCATGAATATATAACTTGATGACATAAAACACGACATATAAACAACGGGATCGCCGACTATAAGACATTACCTGCTCGTTTGGCCCAACTTGCCTGGAAACAATGCTGCGTAACTGTGTAAGTTATATACATTAGCACTTTCATCAACTAAGCAGAGCGTTTAGCAAAGACACAAGCAAACAACTTACTGCTGGGGAAGCAAAAACAACAAAAACGGCAAGCAGAGTGATAGCGTACGGAACCTGCAGGAAAATGAAATTTAATGAGTACATGTAACAGAAAATTGACAGAAAGTTGTCATATAATGAAATAAAGAAGCAAATATTGGAACTTCTTTGAAGAAATTGCGTACCCAAGTTGCCCATGCTAAACTGTATACTAACATCTGCAAGATATCAAGCGCAGAATCAGATTTTTGAGGTTCATTTTCTGATGTACACCGCTATATAATCGTACAAATGGCACTAGTCAAGAGTGGAATGTAAAATAAGTTAGGAGAGATAAATCTTACATTCATAAACCCCACAAAGAGCCCTATTGAAAGTAATTTTCGCTCTCCTATGATAGGTGCTAGATAGGGCAAGAAAAGCAGCTGCAGGATTCACAACGGTAGAATTGAGTAAATGAAATAGCGATATATATATATATGGCAACATGCACAAAAATTACATAGAACATACCTGTGAAACCATCCCTGCAACCCCAGCGGTTAGCATTAGATCAGCAAACTGGTTCTTGTTGAAGTGAAAACGGGCCTTTAAGAAGAACTACAAGACACAAAAATTTTCCAAATCAGTAATAACAGAATCTGATATTATATCTAACTGTGAAAAATGAGCATTTGATTGGTTAACGTAAGATTGGCAAGTTAATTCAAAACTTGAACGTTTCATGAGTTGCTGTCTTCTGTTAATTTTTAGCCATGTACGTTTGAGAAATCAATAGAGCAAAACTATTAGTTCACAGGTGTAGCTAGCTGGTGTAGTGCCATACACAGCAATCAAGGATGTCATACCAGTAATGAAGCTTGCATTCCTCCCTCTACCAGACTGTTGAAGAATGCAACAACTGCTGCTTGCGAAAAGGTACGACTGCATCATGAGGTTTTATAGTTAAGTTGCTGCAGCTATCTCCAAAGAAAACCATAAATAATAATTCCCAACTGATCAATGAGCAGATAAAGCAGCAAAAGATAACGGTTTAGAAAGCAGTATTACCTACTCTTCAGCAAGCAAATAAGATCCGTTACTGACGGGATCCTCTTGAATATCCGTATCTTCGTTGGAGAATGATCCTCATTTTGAGTAACATCTGGTCCTCCCTTAATGATTGGCTGCGTTAAACCATCAGCATCAGCTATGCTGTCCTTGAGGAAAATTCTCATGTACACGGCTGCAATCATGGATACTAATGTAGCAACCTGAAAAACATTGACAATTAATTACCACCCATAATAGAGTAGTCTCTTTATAGTACCTCTTGAAGATTTTGTTTAATTTCATTATAGAAATAACTTTGGCACTGCATTCAAAGAGTTGTTGACGATTCTGTAAATTTTAATCATTGAATACAATTTTCGAGAAATATTACAATCTTGATAAGATATTAACATATGTCCAGTTTACACAATAAGACTTACAGGAAGTAATAGAGAAGGATAACAGGAAGCAAGCCTTGACAAAATGCAACAACCTTTAAAAACTTGGCTGGTTGCTCTAGGGTTAACTCAAGCAACCCCAAGAGAGAAGATTGCATATGCATTAATTTTTCCATGTGCATGGTTGAAGAATCAATTAGTGATAGATAGTGAGAAACCTGGAAGGTGGAAGTAGTGGAGAGAAAACGAGTGGCCAAGGTTCCACCGAGAAAAGAGGCCGAGGTTACACCAGAGAGGATTCCGAATGCTGAAGCCCGTTGTGTTTCTGAGATGTTATCTGCCTGAGAAGGAAGGAATTAAAAGATCAACACAGTTGCATCAGAGCAGATGACTTTTGGAGCTGAACGCTAACACTGCCATTGTGATAGAGTCTAATTCACTGCATGAAAGCTTTTTAAACATTCATTATCGACTTCTAATTGCATAGATAATATGACTAATATTAGACGTTCAAATTAATTAAAAGAATTTGAACAATAAATATTGATTATTCATTATTAAATAATAGGTTAATTACTTAATACATCATTTAAGATGATATTTAAGATACATTTAAGATGATATTTGAGATATATTTAAATATTAATATGAAGTAGTTAGGAAAGATTAAATTGAGGCAATTATATATTACCACATAAGCGAGAGCAAGGCAGTTGATGCTGCCTTCAGAGACCATGGCAGTGAGAGTCCTGAGCACGTAATATGCATAAAAGAAGCTCGTAGTCCTGTCATATGCCAATATTGCTGCAAATGCATTTATCAACTTCAATACAAATTTTGCTTAAATAATCATTAATCATGCTCTCGGTTTCAGTATATTTAATTTCCTTGTGGTTTAAGAAAATATAAAATTTTGGAGTACATATATAGTATTACGTTAATAACATCAACATTCAAATATATATATATTCTGTTTCAAATTTATAAATGGCCATTTCATTAATGGTTAGGATGTGAATTTATTATACAAATAGTTACAAACCTGTGAGAAATTAGTTAAAAGAAAAAAGGGTTAAAAAGAAGAGAAGTATGAGAAACATTATCAAGAGAAAGTAAGATGAAGTAGATCTGTTTGTTTGCTTGTATTCTGCATTTGCTCACTATGATGAGACATGAACAGAAACCAAAACTGAAGTGGCCCTCCATTCACAGTGGCCTGACTCAAAGTCACGAGACAAATGACAACTAATAGTACTGATATTTTGGC
This sequence comes from Bursera palmeri, assembly GCA_026225775.1. Taxonomy (NCBI): domain Eukaryota; kingdom Viridiplantae; phylum Streptophyta; class Magnoliopsida; order Sapindales; family Burseraceae; genus Bursera; species Bursera palmeri. The sequence goes on along the minus strand of JANKKB010027713.1, from coordinate 5,533 downwards.
AAGAAGCCTCCGCGCCAAAGAGAAGCATGACACACATTGACCCCATAAATGGACCACGCGTAAAAGGCAATGGTAGGTAGAGAAAAAGGTTAGAAGAAAGTTGAGGTGGGTTAGGGCCACAAGAGCACTAAGGAAGCAACAATGATTAAGCAAAAGAAAAAGCAAGTTCACATGCTCTTCTGGAGAGATTTATACTTGCCTAAAGGAATGATCGACACGGTCATTGGAAGAGTTAGCATCGCTTTCCTCCCATACTGGTCTGATAAATTCCCAATTATTGGCATCATCACCAGCGTTCCCAACCCTATGATCTGCACATATCATATTATAAATTAAATACATATGATCAGATTTCGTTAGTTTCTTTTTCGCAAAATGTGTAATAGCTGTCGACCCTTATTGGAAATCACAATGATAACATATGGATCTGCCTAAATAAATGAACTGGACACTTTAGTCAAAGAAAAATAAAGCAAGCGGTTACACACTATAAATAACTTATTTTCAAATAATTGTAAATGGTGTATGCGGTTTTGGGATTATATATTTCACTCACACTTGGAAACGGATTTGATTTTTAAGTTCTTAACGTTATGTTATATTTGATACTAAAAACACTAATATAGATCAACCCAAATTATATTTCATTTACCTGTACAAATATGCGAGATAATGTATGCTCAAATTAAAGAAAAAAGAATTATAAAAACTATTAATCGTATCTGTCTTTTTCTCTGATTCTTTTCTTACGTCTCTTTCGTTTCATTAATTTTAGAATTTGTCACCTTGTTGGTATTTATGATCAAATTTTTCAACTTTGAAACAAACAAAGATTTTGAAGATCAAGGAAATAATAATATGGTAGGTTTGAAATGGTGGTGAGAGTCAAGACAATTAGGATTTCCCAAAGCTTCATAACTATCCACGTGTAAACATTTAGACCTTACTATTAAGACACCTCCAGCTAGCTAGATAAGATACTAAACTAGAATATAGTATAAGAAAATGAGAGAATATTTATGCCAAAAAAGGCAAAAACAAAAAAAAAGTAACGTTAATTAATTGATAATACACTAATTTAAAAGAAGAAGAAGAAGAAAAAAAAAGAGCTTCTCAGAATAATTATATCTTCAAAACCTATATTAGTGTTAATTTCTCTAAGAGGGTCTATATCTCTACGTCTTTTTTGGAAAAATTCTATAGAGCTTTTTTTCCGTATTTTAATTTCAGTTTATGTGTGTGTCTTTCTGTGAGAGAGTCGACAGAGAAAAAAGGCACAAACTACTCTTCCGTAACTGTAAAATACTGTACATCTCCCTCCTCTCACATGGAAATTTTTTTTTTTTAATTGAAGAATTAATGCATTTTCTTCACTCTTGATGCATGCAATGAATCCCACAAAGTTGCAGAGAGAAAATGGTGTATGAAGAGAAGAATAATAGAATGGTAGCTCATTTAATAAACTGAAAGCAAAGCGAAACAAGTTTAAGAAGAATTGAATTGAAGGCATACCGCCTGCTGGAATCCAGAGAGATAAATGGCAAGGGAGCACTCATCTTGACCAGGGCACAGAGCAAACATGGTTACATCGGTGATCGCCGGAATCACCATGAAGGTAGAAAACCCTGATAAGAAAACCGTCACAAACAGATGGCTCAACCCTGTTAACCCCTCCATCAGTACCCCTCTCTTCGATCTCTAACGGTAAGTCGAAGCAAAAAGAACGATATTGAATCGTCCACCTACAAAATTCTGACCCTTAACGCTTGATCACTTAAGTAACGCCTTGAAGAAACGACGTTAAAGCTTACACATGTATGCTTTTGCTTTTATGTGTACGCAAGAGAGAGGGGGAAAATGAGATTCGTGAAAATCGTTTTCTAATGTTTTGTCATTTTTATAGACTATTATTCCTGACAAAGAAAAGTGAAAGAGGCGGAGAGGGAGAGAGAGAGGTTCTTGAATCTTGTAACTTTTCTTGATGTATATGCTCTACCAATGGCTAATTATTATGGACGAGAAATATCATAAACATGTGTTAATAAGTGCAGTGTGATGGCAGTCAATTTTTTGCCACAATTTAGACAAGTCAGTGGCTAATTTACTTAGTTATGTATTCGGGATTTCATTTACGTTTACATTTACATTTACATATGCTAGGTTATTATATATATAGATATATATATATATTGAATGAATGGGAACTTCAAGATTTTCGGAAATAGAAATGCAGAAATTTCTACAATATATACCTAGTTGCAATAAGATACAATTTGAATGATTTTGTAGGTTCATTGATCAGGACTTAATAGAAGAACTTTATAAGTTTCCGAAAATTGAAGATATTGATCAAGAAATTGAATTTCAATTATTTGTGGAAACGTATCAATTTGTGGAACCCTTGACAAAAGAAAAAGATGTTGTATATGAATCACTCACGTATTCTTCTGAATTATATATATCCATAGAATTGATTCAAAAAAACATATGTATATTAACCTCACTGAGTATATAATCACATTTTACTTCTTTAATATCACATAAAAAGTTAGGTTTTAAAAAAAATCATTAAATTTCTTAGTAAGCACCTTTTAGAAACTTATGAAAGACAACTTTAATAACGAATTTTGATTTGTTCATAGAGAACCAAAATGGTTAGATAAAATAGTTTAGAGGGATGTCAAACTATTTGTAGTTTTACAATTTTTTTATCATTTTACATTAACAAATGATTTGATAAAATCTTGATAACTATTGAGAAGGTTTGGAAAAGAAATTAATGGCTGTCTAAATCATTTTTTTCCTTGAGATTAAAGTAAAGTAAGAGAGTTCTCAATGAAGTTAACATAATTCTGATTTTAATGAAATGAGAATTTGCTTGATAATTTTGAAAATATCCACGATGTAGGCCCTTCAATTCAAAGGGGACAGTGACTTTACCTACTCCTTCAAATCAAACTTTTTATAACTTTAATCTTCCTAGCTAGGAAAAATTACAAGTAAAGCCAAAGAGAGAGATCTAGAGGGCTCAAAGGTTTTACGTTGTTGGTTAACAATCAACTCATTGAAATAATAAAAGTGCACAAAGTGATCTTAATATTACAAGTTTAACATACGATTTTCTACAGGATAAGTGAATAATGAGGAAAGGAAAACACACCAAGTAAAGAAGTGTATTCACACCTATTGGCGTGTATATATGGAAAGATCTAAGCAGATCTCAGAAGCAAAAGCGAAATGACGGCAACTGGCGAACGACAATTAAATAAAGTGATAAAAAGATGAAGATGAGTTTGTTCAATATATACAAGTAATTGTTCAAGATTGAAGGGTCTTTGTTCTTTCTAAATGAAAAAAGAGATGATCGTAACAGCCATAGTGATGTATCTTCTTGTGGACTGGGTTGGACTCTAACCTGGCTTACATTTTAAAAAAAAAAAATCTTTGGTTATGATGTTGTATCATCATTTCTTCATACTCTCCTTATTGCTGCCCCCACTACTTCTTTTNACATTTTAAAAAAAAAAATCTTTGGTTATGATGTTGTATCATCATTTCTTCATACTCTCCTTATTGCTGCCCCCACTACTTCTTTTTGTATAAAAGTCTACCAAAAGATGGAACATAATCATATTATTGTTATTCGTTGTAATAATTTAATTCGACCAAGAAAAATACTTTGGCTTGCCACTTTTAACAACAGATGAGGAATATTTAACAATTGCCCTTTTCCCAATTAAGATTTAACCAAGGAGGTTTCTATGTGCCTGGATCAAATTTGGGTCATTAAGAGAAATTTATGCTATAAAATTAAGCTCTCATACTGCAACCGAGCAGGCCAAGTTTATGAAAATCTCAATCGCTTGTACGTCAATCAAGCCTGTGAACGACTGATAAATGTTTGTTTTAGAACAAAGCGATTTCACATATTTAGGAGAACATCAACAAAGTACTGATAATCAAATACTGAGGCGCGAGGAAATTGCAAGTGGTTGCTAAGTTCAATCACTGAATAAGGTAAAAATGATAGATGATTTTGTCGACTGTTTTAGTGAAAAGTAATTATCTTGATTTGACTCAACATCCATGTACAAGATCTATTCATTTAATTAACCTCTAAGGCATATTGCTTCAACAGCTTTCCACTTGGATAATTAAGCTAATTAATTAGGATCATTATTGGATAAATGAGTAGTCATTGATCCATCGAAGCAAGTCCATGACTAGAATTGGAATATAAATGAGTAGTCATTGGCCCATCGAAGCAAGTCCATGACTAGAATTGGAGATAAACGCTTAGTCATTGACCCATCGAAGCAAGTTCATGACATGACTTCCAAATCATTGAAGAGAATGTATATGTTATCCCAAAACTAGTACTAGATCAAGATCTAGATATATACCCAGAAATGTTGTATACTGAACTATGATCATGTAAATCATTATCCAACTATTAGGGATCTCAATTAGAGTAAATTATTAGGGCCAGGAGTCCATTTCCATCTCTTGCTAGCTAATCGACACCATTCATTATTTATCAGCTCTTACATCTTTGGACTGATTAGTATGATTAGCTAATCAACACAAATGCGATGAGTTCGATACACCAATATGATATATTGAAGGCATTGTGTGCATTGATGTTTCCTAACGTCTCTATTAGTTCCCATCTTGTGGTGCCGTAGGACTTGGTGGGTTTGCAGTCCTGCGCTAGGTACAAGGACCCTGTAGAAATATAAGGTCTCCAATTCTTTTCACAAGCTTACAATATATGTGCAAATGTTTCATATGCACACATATAGGTGTATCTTCGTATTGATCATGGGCAGACATGAGAGGACATTCAAGCACTTTAAGTAGTGGAATGTATTAATTAACCAATAATTGAGCCTTTTTGACAAAACTACAAGCATATTTAATCAAACAAAGTTACAGAATAAAACCAGAATCATACTTTTCATATTGTATGATGTGCTGTGATTGACCATTGATAATTAGAACTAAAGATATATATAAGAGAGTAATTAATTATCTTTCTGTGCGCCATTGACAAAGCTCGAAAACTGTTAAAATTATCACTAAAAACACATTTGTATATGTTCATATGCTCAAAATCTATTTTATGGATTGATGAGGTTTAATCAAGACTTATATCTTGGAGCATTTATATCGGATAAAGGATATAAGGCAGGTGAGAAATGTAACTTTTAACCTTTCATTTCATTTTCATTCGAAAAGAGATTTCTTCTTCCTACATAAATACTTAATTATAAACCTATTCATAGATTTTTTAGGATGAATTTCTAGGAGACATGTTATTTAATAATATTACATCAATAATTAACATAATTCATGAATCGTCACAAGTCTTTGACGTCACACTGTCTTTCAAGATAATCTAAACTGCTCTAGATTTTTAAAATTACATTCTCCAATAGAAACAACCTTTCAATCTTCTCTTGTGAGTCCTAATATATATATATATATGTATATATGTATGTATATATGTATATATGTATATATGTACATATAT
>JANKKB010027712.1:20852-60504 GCA_026225775.1 Bursera palmeri | reverse complement strand
TAAACAGTACACGTGAACAGTGAAAACAGTGGTGAACAGTATACGTGAACAGTAACCGTGGATGAACAGTGACGTAAACAGTAACCACGCTGCTTCCCTTCTGGAATCCGGACCGTGGGTCTTTCTCTTCTCTGGAATCCAGACTGTGGCTCTTTCACTCCTCTGGAATCCAAACCGTGGTGAACAGTAACCCAGACCGTGGATGAACAGTGCACATGAACAGTGCACATGAACAGTAACAGTCCACCAAACATTGATTTACACTCACAGGAAGTTGCTACCGAAATCCCCCCAGCTAAGATGTTCAAGGCCTTCATCCTTGATGGTGACACCCTCATTCCCAAAATAGTGCCACAGGCTATTAAGAATGTTGAATTCATTGAAGGAGATGGAGGGCCCGGAAGCATCAAGAAAATTACTTTCGGAGAAGGCACTATTATATATGTTACATTTTGAAAGTCATGAGATACATATAATACTGCTAATATAAGTATTTGTAACAAGTGCTTTCTTTTTTATTTGTACTCGCAGGCAGCCAATTCCAGTATGTGAAGCATAAGGTTGAAGAATTGGACAAAGAGAATTACTTCTACAGCTACAGTGTGATTGAAGGCGATGCTTTGATGAATAAACTCGAGAAAATCACTTATGAGACAATGATGGCACCCTCTTCAGAAGGTGGATCCATCTGCAAGAGCATCAGCAAGTATTATACAATTGGGGACTTTGAGATTAAGGAGGAGCAGATTAAGGGTGGCAAAGATAAGGCTTTAGGAATGTTCAAGGCCATTGAAGCTTACCTTTTGGCAAATCCTGATGCCTACTAATATTATTACCAACATTAGCCATGGTTGATAATAAGGTTGGCTTGTAGTGTTCCATTGGAATGATCTTGTCTTATGTTGCATAAATTTAGAATGAATAAACTCTAAATTATCATGAGGTCTAGCTATGACTTGCATATATATATAATAATGGGTGTACTCTGTAACTCTGTTGATTTCTATATAGATTTCTCCAAACTTTTGGAAGCAAGTAATACTACCCTGTGAAGTTTACAACTGCCCGCGATAAGACTAGCTGTTGAGCTTTAATTGTATAACTCTGGTTTTCAAGTACTTGTATAAATGTCAGGAACCTCCTTAATTGAAAAAATTCTCTTATATTTTCTCATAAATATCTCAAATATGCTTTTAATAAATTTTAGTGTCATGTATATTTAATCCAAAAATCAAAGTACAGACATTTAATTAACAAGAATTTTAGAAGGTTAACATTGTAAACAGAGGAAATGTATATGGAACTAGAAATTAGAAAGCACAAGATAGTAACTGTAATGGACCATAGGTCCAAAGCCAACACTCATAAGCGGAGGCAGCTCTATTTACCCACTTTCTAATCAAAAGACAAAACCCAGCCCATTTACAAATCAGACAAAAATCAAGGAACTAGGAATCTTCTGGAAACAAAACGTAGAGCTCAAGAGAAGCACAGGACAAAGTGAGTTACTAAACTACCGTGATCTCTTCAAATTAGGGAAAATTCGAGCTAATTCTAGCTTAAACACTTTCTTTTATTATTAGAACTTGGTGGAATTAGGGTTTATACTTCAGTAGAAATTTGGTAAAATTCCTCGAGTAAGTTTGTTTTGATAAGGGACCATGGTTGTGCCTGTTTGTGCTCGGTAATCACTCTGCTCTCATTCCTTGGAATTGTTTTTCCTTGCAGGTAAAGTTGCTCAGTTTGCTAATACACCATGGTGAACGCCACAAAAGGACTACTTATTTCCTGGTAATCAAATATATTGTTCGCATAAGCTTAAGCGATTTCTTCCAATTTACCTTCAGCTATTTGTTTTGAGCTGCTTTGTGACTTTAAATAATAATTCAAGTCCATAATAGAACAATTTAACTTTAGTAGGTGCACACTGCATATATATGGAGGTCCAAGCATTTTGTGGTTATGGAAACTTGTGCTTAATCAATATTTTATAACCTTCCCTTCTTCCTCATTAATTTGCTGCTGAAGACTTGCAATTGTGTTTAATTAAATTGCAGTGACGTACCCATGGCACAGTTCATCATCCATTTAAATGCTTCAATGCCGGCATCACAGAAGTTCATAATACGTGTCTTGGATAACACTCACCTGTTTGTGCAACCCCATGTAGCTGAAATGATTCAAACCGCCATTACTGAATTTAGAGAGCATAATTCCTACGAGAAGCCTGCGTGATTCATCTTTTTCATATATATGTATACATATATAATAATACATTTATGTGTATATGTATTTTATACGCAGTGAGCTTGCTACCCCGCACTATTAACCAGAGTTCACTTGCAGTTGATACATCTTTTTGCTATGAGGTGCCTCGTCTGAGGTTTTCTTAATTTTTTGTTTACTTTTTTTGAAAAATGGTGTTAGAAAAGTTTGAGTTCAAACAGGCAAAGTAAGGAAATATAAAAGAAAATTAATTTATAATAATATCTTTTTGACAAAAAATTAAAAAAGTGGTAAAGACCTTCAACTCGAAGCTACCTCCCAAATTCAAGAGACGAATCTCCTTGTGCATTTCCTGTTGTAAAAATCCACAAACTATCCTGTGTTGGAAACTTATAGGTTTGGATGCCCATTTTTAGTCCTCGTATCATTCGTGAGTTGGGCCTAGCTTTGTGTTAGCGGTGTCTTTGAGATTCTTTTGATGAATATTTTGATATAATAAGAAAGTATGCTCATTCATCGGTTTGATGTTGTCGCTTAAACCCTCAGATGCTGGTAAAATCACTTCCATCTCTATTAAATCAAAGCTTAACGTTCAACCAGGGAAAACAATTACATGCACTCATCCTCATCAATGGTCTTCACCACTTTGAGCCCCTCTTGTTTCGTCAAATCCTTCTTTCCACCACTGACTTCTCTACAAGTATTGCTCAATATGTCCAACAAATCCTCTTCCATTTGCACAATCCAGATGCATTTGCGTGGGGTTGTGCAGTCCGATTCTTTTCCCAACATAACCGTTTCAATGAAGCTTTTTCTCTTTATGTTCAACAGCAGAGGCTCGGCCTCTGTCCGAGTAGTTTTGCTGTTTCTTCCGCTCTCAGAGCATGTGCTCGGACTATGTTTAAAATGGGTGGACTTCTGATTCATGCTCAGGTTCATAAATATGGATTTTGTGGCTGTGTATTTGTTCAAACTGCCCTTGTTGACGTTTATTCGAAACTGGGTGATATGTTGACTGCACAGAAGGTGTTTGACAATATGGTGAAGAAGAATGTGGTTTCTTGGAATTCAATTTTATCTGGGCATTTGAAATCTGGTAATTTAGCTGAGGCTCGGAGGGTGTTTGATGAAATGCTGAGTAAAGATGTGACATCTTGGAATTCGATTCTATCAGGATATGCAAAAATGGGGAATATAGATGAAGCGTTTTCTTTGTTTCAGCAGATGCCAGAGAGAAACTCAGCTTCTTGGAATTCAATGATTAGTGCTTATGTGGAGTGTGGGAAAATAGAATCTGCACGAAGTTTTTTTAATCAGATGCCCAAAAGAAATAATGTTTCCTGGATTACAATGATTTCTGGATACTCTAAAGTTGGGGATGTTGCATCAGCTCGTGAATTGTTTGATCTGTTAGATGAAAAGGACTTGTTTTCGTTTAATGCGATGATAGCTTGTTATGCACAAAATAGTCAACCGAAGGAGGCTCTTCAGTTGTTTAACGAGATGATTAAAATGGACAAAAAATTTCAGCCAGATAAGATGACTTTGGTGAGTATTATATCTGCTTGTTCACAGCTAGGGGATATGAGATTTGGGACGTGGATTGAGTCGCATATGACAATGCTTGGAATCGAAATGGATGATCATTTGGCCACAGCTTTTATTGATTTGTATGCAAAATGTGGGGGCATTGACAAGGCTTATGATTTGTTTCATTGTCTGAGAAAGAAGGATTTGGTTGCTTATACTGCAATGATCTTAGGATGTGGCATAAATGGTAAGGCTATTGATGCCATCAAGTTGTTTGAAGCAATGGTGGATGAACAAATTCACCCAAATCTGGCCACCTTCACTGGGCTATTAACTGCTTTTAGCCATGCCGGTTTGGTTGACGAGGGTTCCCAGTGCTTTGGCTCCATGAAGGATCATGGACTCGTCCCTTCAACCGATCATTATGCAATCATGGTTGATCTTTTGGGCAGGGCAGGAAAATTAGAAGAAGCATATGAGCTAATAAAGAGTATGCCAATGCAACCTAATGCTTCGGTTTGGGGAGCTTTGCTTCTTGCTTCCAGGGTACATAACAGTGTTGATTTTGGGGAGATTGCCGCTCAGCAATGCTTGAAATTAGAACCTGATGCAACTGGTTATTGTTCTCTTCTTGCCAACATTTATGCTTCAGTCGGGAGGTGGGATGATGCTAGAAGATTGAGAAAGTTTATGAAAAATAAGAAATTGACCAAGCTACCAGGATGTAGTTGGATGGAATTTACGTAACTCTTCCACAAACTATACATTTCCTCCAAGCAGATTAGAGAATAAACATCACAACTAGAGTTAGAAATGGCGAGTATGATCATAGTAACACGAAGGATAAGATCTTCGGGTGAATATAAACTAGTATTCCCTTTGCTCTATGGTGATTAATTTCTACTTTGGTGATATGATAGGATTATGATATCATTCTTCAATCTGGTGAGAATGATATGTATTCTTCAATATGTTTATTACTCTAGAGCATCCTCAGCATGAAAGCACAACGTCATTTTAAGATCTGTGAAAGGTATGGAGGGGTGTGCAAGATAACCCCACCACAACTCTCCTTGTATGCAAATGTGTTATTTTCCTTGATTCTTTGTCTGCAAGCTAGGTGAATAGATATATATATTTATTTGAAAACTAATCAATGATTTTTCTGGTAAATTAGATAAATTAAAGAACAAATAAATGTGTGTGTGACATAATATGATTAGACTGATACTTTAATAATGTGGTATGTTGGTCTCATTACGGGTGTTTTCCTAGAAGCTTCAATTTCTGTCCTCAATCTTTTTGCTATGATGTGTATTCTTCAGCCATAGTGTAGGATGTCTTCGAAGTAAGGTCAATTTATGGTAATCTCTACATGATATACTATTGTAGAATAACTAGTTCCAAATTAGGATGTGGACAAATTTTATATTCGATTTGTTTGTATAATTACTGGTAAGTTCTATTTCTTTCGTGTCATAGTCCAATTAGAGTTGAAAATAGGAGACCCTTTAAGGAAAGTCATGAGTGCATGATATATACATAGATGGTGATGACATGAACTGATCTATGATACTAATTGGTCTCCTTTCTTCAGCTTAATTTTGGAATATATGTATATTGTAATCAATAGCTTGATAATATTTTCAATCAGGATAATGTTTTTAGATCTCTGACTTCATAAAACTGGCTCTAGATATCTCAAGTTAGATAGCCAAATGCTTGAGATAACAGAATTAACCCTACAACAACTCGAAGTGTCATGAAGAGGATACGCCCTTTATGGACGATTACGTTATAGCATGCTTGATGACATAGGTTGGAGAATTGACTTGCACAACTTTGCATATATTATTTATTATAAACCCACTAATCATAACTATTATTTTATGGAAAGCCATACCCAATCAGCTGATTTTAGGGTGTGCATTGGTTTGTTAGTAACTGGATTAAAGTATTTTAACTCTAATTAAAAGATTCCATGTTTCAGGGATGAAGCAAAGAAAGGAATGAGATTCAAAGTAAAAAGACAATTGAGTCAGATGTCATAGTTCCACCATCAAAACCTTCTTTACAAATAAGAGGAACAATTGGTCAAACTTGTAAATGCTGGTCAACCTATGTTAGGTTAAAGCTTTTAAGCCTCAATTACAGAGAGAGTTTATAAACTATCCCATTTCATTTTCTACGTTTATTTCGAGTTTCAAATTCAATTTAATATTTGAAGCTTGAGTTAACTTAATTTGATTGGTTAAATTCAATGTTGATTCACTTTTGGACTCCTTTTCAATTACGATTGTCAAATTGTAATTACTGTCATTAGTTATTACATTGGATCGTGATGCAAGGTTCGTTGCCTTTTTATCTCTTAGTCTACAATGCTTAAAATTCATTGAATTATGAGTTGAGTTGAATTTTCATTTCAGAAAATGATGGCCTTGGTTAATAATAAATTTAATTAGTTGAAGCATCAATCTATTAGTTTGAAATTAACTATGTAGGCAAATTTCACCCACAACATCACTAAAATATTTCCCAAGTTATTTAAATTTTTCTGAAGGAAAAATCAGATTTAAATCAAGCAAAATTTAGCTAACCAACAAAGCAAATTTTTATCCAACGAGCTAGTGACACGCGAGGGCTCCACTCTATCGTTGGTTTCACTGGCTGTTGGGAGAGGAAAATCAACCAATCCCAGTAGGAAACTTCCAATGTTAGTTTTGCTGTTATGTTAACAAAATTAAAATTAAAAAAAAAAAAAAAAAAAAAAAGATTTTAAAGGCAGTTAAGTAAGTAGTGTAAACCATNTTTATTTTAACAAAATTAAAATTAAAAAAAAAAAAAAAAAAAAAAGATTTTAAAGGCAGTTAAGTAAGTAGTGTAAACCATTCTCAACCTTCACGCAGAAACACAAACACCAACTACCTTTCCAACCCCCCATTCCTTTGTTTTATTCATACAACACAACACGACACGACACCCGAACAACAACTGCTCTCCCATCAAATGCCAGAGAGTAGTATTCCACGGCGACGCCTGCAGACAAACAACCGTGGCCGTAAATCCCGGCCGCCGCACCCTTCACCGTCGCCGAGGCTTCGTGCTCCGTCCAAGCAGTCCAAGCCTGTCAAGATATTGAACCGATGCTCTTCGGAACCGAGTCTCAGGATTGGTCTTGGTGATGACCATGGTGATGGAGATGAATATGCTCAGGAGCCAATGAGTTTTCCGTCGTCGGAAGGAGAAGGAGTTCTGTACAGGCCACATACTTGTACGGACGTTTTTGCATCGTCTCCCTCTTTGATCGCTTTCTCTCCACAAAGTAGTAGTTTTCTTGAGGTAAATGGTCAACTTTCAGATTTTTCTTTTCTCTGTTATTATAAATACTTTTTTATTTTTTTCAAATTTTGGTTTTTATTAGTTTGTTTAATATATGCCTCTTCCGGTGTGGCTTTTGACTCAGAAAACTAATTTGAAAAATAAATAAATTGTACAATACCCAGTTTGATTCCAGATTACCTTATGATGCTTAGTTGGGTTAAGATTATTGTTTAAAGTCTAAATTTTGAGAAAAATATGTGTGCAGGGATCTAGGAAGGATGCCAAAGTAGTTGTTAACGTGACAGTTGAGGGAAGTCCAGGGCCGATCAGGGCCATGGTTAAACTGGGATCTAGTGTAGATGAAACAATCAAGCTTGTTGTAAATAAATACAATGAAGAAGGACGGACCCCTAAGCTTGGCAGGGTGGAGGCATCCTCATTTGAGTTGCACAACTCTTATTTCAGTCTTCAAAGTAGGTAGCAGCTACAAATCCATTTAGTTTCTACGGATATAATTGAATATCATACTTAAGTCTTACTTCTGTTAAGGGTTGCAATGGATTACTGATAATTAAAAGCATTTTTGGAAAAAGTGTTTTCTTGCCTATGATAAAAGTACTTGTGGGGGAGACAGAGAACCACTTAAAGTTTTGATCTTGGAAGAACTTTTAAGAGAGAGGAATGCTTGGAAGTACTTTTAAGAGAAGTATTGCTTTGTTTCTCTAGGAAGTCTGCCAGTTGCTTTTATAAATGAAGTGCATTTTCTATATCACTTAGCCAGAAGGAAAATATTGAGTTGATTTGATGTGCTTAATGAATTTAGTTTGTTGGTTTAACAGGTTTGGAGAAATCAAAACTTATGGGAGATGTTGGAAGCAGAAGCTTCTATCTTCGAAGGAGTAGCAATGGAGCATCCCCTTCTTTCAATTCAGAAATTGTTCCAGTGATAGCAGATCCACCAGTTCCTCCACCTTCATTCTTAATGCCATCTTTCTTTGCCCGAAAAATCGGTAAAATTGTAAGAAGAGTGCGTAAGCTGTGGAGGGTCATTATTTGCGTGCAATGATGATGAGCAAACATGCATAGTTTTCCATCACCATTGTTAAAGTAACAAAATTTTTTTTCGTAGTGTTACTTTAACAACAATTCCCACTCTCAATTTTATGTACAAAGTTCTCCTTTTCATTTAGGGTCTAAATACTACTTCAAGAACTCTCAATCTTATTTCCAATTATTTATACTTAAGATTGCTGGAAAACACTCTTCCCAATTGAAAAAAATCATATAGTTCAGGGAAGAAAAGTTACAGAATTTCACCTCTGCTTTATTTTCCTTTTGATTGGTTTTGTGTGTTTGTAATGGGGCTTATCAATTAATATGCAGCTTGCTAATATGTTTGTTGTAGACATCAAAACGAATTTCAGGTAGATAACGCAGTAATCTATTATTAAATTCAGTAAACTGTGCCAAGTAATTCTAGTCTCTAGAGCAACAAGTTAATCTGAAGTAAAACAGTTGGTAGGTCTCTGTTTCGTACTCTGCTTTGGAATAGAGTGTTTACCAACTTTTGATCTAAATTTGGAATAGTTAATTTGAAGCAAGCATGGTTGCAACAAGTGAATTAAACAACATGAAAAACATGGAGACAGTGACTGCTGCATCAAATGTAGATGATGGTAACTCATTTTTATAATTTATAGCACAAGGGATGCCTGGTGTTTTGGAGAGGGAAATGAAAATAATGTTTTGTGTTCTGTGTTGGATTCTTGGGTAAACTAATAGAGTTATAAGATGTTGTTGGATACTTTTTTTGAAATTGTTCAACAATTTAAACATGTTACAACGTGTTTAATTAGTATAGATTTTGACAATGATGCAATTACTTCTAATGTTCTTCATTTGAGACCATGCTCATCCTAGGGAGAATAAATGAGACGATTCATGTGACATCCAAAATAGAGTTGACCTTGTATTCACCTCTATGGGATCCAAGCGGTCCAATAGGATGCGAAAGATCCAACTTTTTATTCATCTATAAAAAGCTATTTTAATTATTTTACGAGTGTTTTTAAGAGAGCAACTTAAATCCTCCATCGTGTATATACATATATTATCGATGGTGTTTGGAGACATGAAATGGAATTAAATATCTGTTTCGAAAGAGAAACCAAAGAATATTCTCCTATTCTATCTTATGCTGTATATTGTCATTTAGGGCCAGGCCACTCGGCAAATCCTCCAGAGAAGGTCGGTTGGGTTGGCTGCATGCGTCGCCTATCATATTCATGGCTGGGTTCCAACTTCCTAGTCAATTATTTGGTTTACAAGATCTAAGACAGAAAAGAGTACACTCATGTTATTTATTTTTTCTAATTTTTAATTTGGCCAACCAAAGTGTTCTTTTAATCCTTCCTTTAATTGCTTTCGCTCTCAACCCAAGAACACCACCACCTAGCCAAACGGTCCCTCTTCCAACATGAGCATGCCCAACCAACCACCTGCTAACCGCTGATTTACTGCATTTTGTCTGACTTTAAGCCCTAAGTTTAGGTAGTAAGCATCAGTTTAATCCAAATCAACAGGGTCGAACTCGGCCCATTTATCTGTTTTGGCACAATAAGCCCCACTCTCTCCATCAATTGAATCCGAATAATTATATTCTTCTCAAATCATAGTCTAAGTTCACCATTTCAAGTTATATGGTAATTATTTTAGAAGTCATATAATTTACTATGTGAATTCATTTGCTAGCAACATTATTTTACTTTCACATGCCATATGTTAGTAGTTTACAATTTTTTTTTTCTTTGATAATGTATGTTCATGAAAGTTTGAATTATATATAAGGACGTGTTTGTATATTATGCTCCGTAGTCTGTACAGCACAAAATCTTAGGATTTGCATTAAAAGGGGGTTGCAGCCTGCAGGCAAAAGTGACTGCAACCAAGTAAGCCGGATCTCCTCTAGGTCTAGTTAGCCCCTCTCTTCTCTCAGGTTTATTTGACAGAGGGTTGACAAGCAATGGATCATGTAAGAGTTGTAATTGAAAACGATCCGCATTTAAAAGTTTTTAATACCATGATTATTTACTAGATGACTAACAATATTGGTTATTGGTTAGTGTATGATATTAGACATTCAAGTGATTGTATCCAATAGTATATTTATCGAACATCGATAACGATGAATCCTGACATCAAAATTTTTAAAAATCTGATTGCTTTTCAATAAAATTCTTTGATTGTTATCATTTTTGTAAAGAATCATTTAATTTATTAGTAATAAAAGAATCAATTGAATTTAAAACTAATTATTTCTTGTCAAACATAAGATGATGGTAAAAGTCAATTCACTTCTACAACAAATCGTCTCATAAATGTATTTTTAATCATCTGGGGAGGCCACTGTTGTACTTTGGAATTGTTTTCTATTTTCTGCTGTAAGTATCCGGAGAAAACACCGCCAAAACAATACGGAACATATCCAAATATATAACCTGAGGAGCGGCGTGTAACAACACTTTCCCAAGTACATTACTCAATTGAGAACCGCCCTTTGCCTTTCTGAACTCAAGAGTCTCAGAACCGAATATCCCCCACACCACATAATACAATTGCTTCGATTGAGTTGACATTTACACGAGCTAGAACCGTCTTATCATGTCTGAGTTGCTTTTGGTTAAAGTGTGTTCTGTGGCTAACACTTACCAAAATTTTATGATGTGTAGGTTGAACTAGGAGTTTGTTTACAAGCGGATTCAAGAGACAATAATCCGAAATCAAGTGTAAATCCAAGGGCGATTTATTTGCAAGTTGCAACCCTCTTTCCTGGAACTTTCGGGCTTCCTCGCCTGAAACAAAATCCAAGTCCACGACAAATTCTACAAATCATAAAATCACCTATCTCCCATCTCTATCATCCACCACTCACTTTCTTTGCCCTTTAATCAACCAACTCTTCTTCACTTCACCAACACCAATACGTCCAAAACCTTCTATTTCACTACCCATGATGAATTCTATATCATCGCAACTTCAACTTCGGCGCAGGCAACTTCAAGCCGAGACAACCAGCGATAGGTCTCTACGGAATGACCTAGTTCACCGGCGAGGCGGGCTTATCTCAGTCCCCAGAACGCTGACTTCACGGGGGGAGAATAATGGTGGGAGTGTGACCCATCAAAAGCTGACAAAGCTGTTGCTGAACGTGAATATAGAGAGAAGCTTGGGGCCTGTGCATGTGGTGACGTCTCCAGAGAATACGGTGAATGATTTGATAAAGGCGGCGATACAGATTCACGTGAAGGAGAAGAGGAGGCCGCTGTTGAAGGAGACTGATCCTAAGTGTTTCGAGCTTCATTACTCGCAGTTCTGTTTCGAGAGTACGTTAGTTTAATTTTCATAAACTAGATTTATATAAGCTTTTATATTAAATAATTGAATATTGTAAGTCAAAATTGAGTTGTTCTGTAATTAATTTGTGTATGTTATACCATGGTGCGGTGCACTGCAGGTTTGAAGCCAGAAGAGAAGTTGATTAACCTGGGCTCGAGAAATTTCTTTCTATGTTCAAAGCCTTCTTCGACCTCTGTCAATTCTTTTTGGTCCGACCAAGCAGCAACCAAGTCAATCAACTCTCCGTTTCCATTGACAAAGTTCATGGATTTCTTGCTCTAGCTATTTTGATCTTCCAGTTAAGAGACTTTGTAAATCCTCCTTAGAGATGTAATTTGCACTATTAAGATCACGCAGTTTACATTAATTGAGTTTAGCAATATATTTCAACCCCACCTCGTATTGAATTATATTCACAGCTTAACCCAATTTAGAGACGCAATTACAAAACAAGAAATGTTATTTTTAGGAGAGTTCTGTGAATTAAATTAACATGAACGGTTAATTTAATAGTAAAAAATGGAATTTGAGGTAAATAAAAAAAGTAAACTCAAATTATGCCTAACTTAAGGGGATTAATTTGCGGACAAGGTTTATCCTGTTAAAGTTAGCTTGCTTGTAATGATCAACCATTTGGTTCCCATCTTGACCAATGCACTCGTCAAGTCAACTTTACCCTGAGGTTGAAAATCTAAAATCTAATTCATGTTCAGCGACTTTAACTCATGTAATCAATGTCTGGGAGATAAAACTTTATGTATTTATACGAGTACAAGAGTAGAATTGTTTTATGGAAGCAAAACAAAACAAAACCAATCCAACAACAAAATAAAATGCGTCCAGACACAAAGAAAGAGTAATTGCCCTCCATTAAAAAATAAATAAAAAGGGAAAGAGAGACTTAAAGAGAAGAGGCCATCACCGACTTCGATTCTCCACACAACTCCGCCGGACTCCCAACCTCCGACCCACCATTCTCCTCTCGTCCTTCCAACTTTATTCATATACGAAGGCCACAAAACTGTTCGCACTATACGCCCGCCGTGCGTTTGCGAGAAACGTCTCGTTGTGGGTTGCTACCGTGCGCACCTCTTCTTCATCTGAGAAAGGAAAGATACTCTTTTTGAAGGAGGTGGTGGTGGAGGAGGAGCAGCAACATGGGTGATCTCTTTATATGGCTGGTGTCCTTCTTCTTTCTTATAGCACTTCTCGTTCTCATCGTATACCAGGTCAACTCTCTCGCTCTTCTAACTTCTCTTTTATCTTTTTATGTTGCTAATTGCATTTAGCTCGTCCAAATTTTTGCTTCAGGGTTATGTGTATTATGATTTTGACAACATCTTTTATCTGGGTTTATTTGATTTTATGGTGAAATAATATGTTTTGATGTAGTGTTCTTTTATATGATGAAAGATGGGAAAAATAATGTAAGATACAGCTTGTAAATTTCTGTTCTTTATTATGGAGGCTGACCAAATTGCCAGCATATAGTTAGGCTTTTTTTTTCCCTATAAATTAGTGATTAAAAGCAAAGCTTTTGTGCTAGCATATTGGTCTCTAATGAGTGTAGGAATTCAATTGAGAATTACATATACACTTTATTTGTTCTCTGTTTCAAAAGTGGGAAATTTGTTAGATGTTTAAGCTGTTGCTATGGATTCAGGATTGGGTTTCCATTATTAACAGACATTTTCAACTCTAGAGAAGGGCGTTGTCTTCCATTTATTTTAGTTGTATCGAAATTGAACGACTGATTGGTCATATTGGTGAATGCAATCTTTACATGGCCATTAATTTACCCAGTCGTTATCAGGGATCTGGTTCCAAACAAATCTTACATTGGTAAATGTGCGTGGTAGCTATATTAGGATCTGGATGTTGAGTATTTTAAAGAAAAAACTTTTCATATATTAATGGATAAAATGTTTGAGAGGTACATGTAACTCAGTAAGTTGTCTGATGGAATATATCTTTAGTGTGTGAGAATGTAAATGTATTTAACGGTTCAATAATTTTCTGCAGCTAATGTGCTTAGCGGATCTGGAGTTTGATTATATCAATCCTTACGACTCTTCATCTCGAATAAACCAAGTGATTTTGCCAGAATATATCGCACAAGGGGTTTTATGCATCTTCTTTCTTCTAACAGGGCATTGGGTTATGGCACTGTTGTGTATCCCATACCTCTATTACAATTTGAGACTGTGAGTATTCTCTCTCGCACATTTCTCACTCTATTGAATTAAATCTAAATCTATTAAAAGCGCTTGTGCAAGTGTTTATATGTATACCTCTTAGCACATATTTCCATTTGAGTTTTGAACTGAGGAAGGCAGGAAGGGGTAGGGGTACTTATTGCATCAAGGTTGAATGTGTGTCGCCTATTAAGGAAAAGAGAATGATTTGATGCCTCATAAATCATATATTCTCAACCAGTTGATGACCTATCCAGGCTATGATGATAATTTATTTGTTGAATTGATTTTATTTTTCATCTTTTGATTTTCTGAAGAAGTATAACTTATAGGTAGAATTTTATGCATACAAATATGCAATAGTCAGTTTTATATATACTGTTTTAGATGGCTTTTTATGCTTAACAACATTCATTTGGCACCATGGTCACTGTGTTCATGAACTTTATTTGCTGCTTATGAGGTACTTGTGCAAGTTAAGATTGTATTATGTTTGCTAATCTATTTAGTACAGCTTCAATGGTCCAGTAGTAGGTGTGATGACGAATAACTTTTTATCAGTCCTGACACTATAAGATACCTATTTATTTCTGGCAAGCATATGTTATTTCTCTCATTCTAAACATTCATTTGAAAAAATGAAGACGTTTGTGTGTGTTAAATACCCTTTTGTCATATGTTGCTGTATTAGTTGATGAAATATAGTGTCAACCATCTGTATTGAGCTGAATATTTGATAATCTACTTATTTTCATTGTGCCCCTATCATTCCAAATACTACCTCTTATGACATTTGCCATGTAAGTTTATCTATGGCGCGTTGTAATTTTTTCCTTTACAAAATAGTTTTTAACTGCCATATTGTGACTAAAAAGCCAGTTTATCCTGGTGATTATGAATGGTAGTTTGAGATACGTGATGAGTTACATGATGCAGCTGGTGCATTTGAGAAAATGATAGGGCTTATTTATTTCAGTTTCTTCTTTGTTATCAGTTACATGCGAAGACAGCACCTGGTAGATGTAACTGAGATCTTCAACTTACTCAATTGGGAAAAGAAGCAACGGCTTTTCAAACTTGGCTATCTTATTTTGCTCCTTTTCCTCAGCATATTCTGGTTTGTGATATACTAACACTGCTGCTCTTTAAAGAGTTTTTGTTTCTGGTTCTTTAAGCTACTAAAACATTGTTCGTTCTGCTTTTTATTTTATATCTCTTGTAGGATGATTTGGTGTGCATTGGAAGATCATGATAATTGATTGATTGATGACGATCGCATAATCTTGACTGGAAGGCGTAGAGACTTGATTAGCTTAAGTTGATGTCCTTTACCATTGATTTACGCCGCTGAGCTGCCTCGATTAGCATTGGGCTTGTTGTAACGATATAGTAGTTTGGGGTGCACTTTTGGGATGTTTTGTTGATTTATTGAAGTATAGATCAGGGTTTATGTTATGCAACCCCCTTGGCCAAAAAATTAGGTGAAGATTAGCTGTAGGTTTGAGCTTTTCAAGTAGGTAGTTTTCTTCTTTCGCTTTGGCCATTAAACTTCCATATTGGCTTTAGACGCCTTTGCAAAAAATTGTTGTTGTGTCTTTTGACTGACTCCTGCACTTGTCTTTTTTGGTTTTTCTTTTGAAGCTTCACATGATTTATTTCTGTTGTTTGAATTGAGTCTCTAATTTCCCGGAAATATCGAAATGGCGTAGCTTAATAAAAGAGTAGTATTATACATATAAAAATCGCATATACAAACTGATGTAACACAACTTTTTTCTTGATATATTATTCATTCTCATATATTATTTTATTAATTTAACTTTTCTATTTTACTCTTGTATTCATTTTATGATACATCTGTTTATATACAAAATTTATAAATGTAGAATTATTCTTAATAAAATATAAATCATCTACTGATAATCTAATTAAATAAAATAAGGTTTTGCAGTTGCACTTCGGTGAGACGTTTTATGTTGAGCATTGAGTATTAAGCCAATATGGGATTTACAATGAGAAGCCCAAAGCCCTTAGTTGATAATAAGTATATCAATGAGGATATCTTGACTACGTTTGACTTCCTTCTGTACAGTAAAAGGTATCAAAAGTTAAAATTAAAATGAATTTCTATTACTATGTTTTTTCCCATATTCTATATAATAATATTACCTGATTTTTAAATTTGGATGAGAGATTTGATTCTATGTAAGAGAGAGAGGAGATGGTATTATTATAAATGATCACTGGACTAGGTGAAAGTTCCAAAATTTTTGACCCACCCCGAAAAAATATATATATTGTTGCGAGGAAAATGAAAATTAAAAAAAAAAAAAAAGGGAAAAATCCGAGTGTTTTCATTATTTTTAAACGCTAACGCAGCAATCAATTCTGCCTCTGACATAATCGCATTACGGTGGGAGTCCGGTTGCTTTTGCGCTTTCTGATCGATTTTGTTCCTCGACCTCCTGGTTTGTCTCTCTCTTCCTCCCTTGATATATTAGACGATTTGTCTGGTTTAGATGAATGAATTGATTGGAAGAATTGGTGGGTCTTTTTTCTTGGATGCTTATTTCTAAATCCTCATTTATTACTAACCAATTACAAATTGCACCGATGATTTACTGGCGTATGATTTACTAACCAATCCTCATTCTCATTATCTGTTTACATTACCGGTTTGTTTCTCAGTTGGAATAACTTATATTTGGTTTATTGAATTCAATGCTTTTATCTATCTTCAGATACAGGTAACTGTTTTTTCGATTCACAAAATTATATTGCCCAGAATATCTTGTTTTCAGAAGTAGCAATATGTTTTTTTTTTTTTAAAGTATTTCCGGAGATAGTTTTGATTAATCAAATAAAACTACTTGTTTTGAAGAAAAATTTTCTTCATATCATCACAAATCTCACTCATGAATGGAATCTAAAAAACCCTAAACTTAATCCTCGGAAACCAGTTTATGAAAAAAAAAAGAATTTTGCGTTGTTTCCCAAAGTTTATATATGGAATCGAAATTGCCAACAGTCATGTTCTTTATTGATGCTCAGCAGCTCGAGTTCTACTTTGCTTATTCTTAATAATAACTTGTTGTGTTCAGTGAATGCGATTGTTCTTTTTCTTATCGGACGTTCATTTCACTTTCGAATTTGGAAATATGATTATCTGATGCTGAGAGTTCTGTGTTGGAATAGATTTATTTTGATGATAGTCCCATAATATTATTTTCCTATACATATGAACTCGTTTTGAATATATGTGGTTGACATGGACCATGGATCATGGATTGAACACCCAGGAAGTACCATGCTCTCATCCCTTGGTATTATCTTTTCTTGCAGTTCAGGCTCCTAAGGTCACAGATACTGATACATTATGGTGAACGCCACAAAAGGGCTGTTTATTTCCTGGTAAATATTGTGCTGGCAGAAACATTGCTGATTGTGATTATAAGTCTTGTAGTTCATATTTTTATTAGGAGTTTAGTGAAATATGGTTTACTGGGTATATTTTGGTGTTTGCTTAATAGCTGGGAATGGTTATTGATAAATTTGACATCCATCTTAAACTAATAAACATTTCAATTATAAATCTATAGGAGTGCAAACTGCTAAATGTTGTTCAGAAACCCATGTAGTTCTCTGTTTATCAGTAGGTTTTTTGCTAGATTAAATGTTAAACCTTGTACTCTATCTAGGGATTGTCCCAATATATACCTTGAAGGATAGCCAGATGATTCTATTAATGAACTACCATAACAACTGAAGAAGCCCTGACGAAAACATCGGAAGGAATGTATAGCAACTAAACCGTTAGCTATTTAGATAATAATCTTTTATGCTGATGATAGAGCAATTCAGTAGGTGCGCACTGCCAAGGGAGGGCCATGCATTTTGTGCTTATGGAATCTTTTGCTGAATGTTTTCTCATTTTTCTTTTGTCTTTGCTGCTGAAAAACTTTAATTGTGTTTAAATTGCAGTGACATACCCATGGCACAATTCATCATCAATATGAATGCTTCAATGCCAGCATCACAGAAGTTCATAATACATATCTTGGATAACACTCACATGTTCGTGCAACCCCATGTACCCGAAATGATACGAAGTGCCATTGCTGAGTTTAGAGACCAGAATAGCTATGAGAAACCTGCTTGACACATTATTTTTCTCCCTCTTTTCTGTGTTCTTTCACATACAATTGTAATAAACCTTCTATGCACTTCTTTGTTCGTACATTGGAAATGTCATAAAATTGGCACCTGTCTGAAACAGATCAGGTGCTTCCAGCAAGGTACTCCTAAAGTTGGAAATATGATGGATATGCAAGATGCATTTTTCAGTGAACGATGTTAGCTTGCACTATTAATCAGACTTCACTTGGCTTAGTTTGTAATTGATGTATATTTTAGTCAGCAGATAAATAAAATATCAATGGGCTCGTGAAGCAAAGATGGATTTATGTGGACTGGTTAGTATGAAGTGGCGATGTTATTTTTGGCTAGAATTTGAAACGGAGGAGAGTGTACACCGGAAAGAAGTTGTTGGTACGCTATAGGGCAGTTCTGCAGTTCAAGTTTGAGCCCTTGTCCCTGGAAGGCTTTAGAGTCAGGTTCATCTTTCTAGATTATTTCACCAAGTAAGAAACGACGGATGGAACCCTCCTCCAAAACAAAACGATTTGTTATACATCTGCCTGACACATTTGTTTCCCGAACAATACTGAAGTATTTATTTGAAATAAATATAAACAATCAAAATAATTTAAATAAATGTTTTATTGATTGCGTACTGGAGATTTTCATTATAATTCAATTCTCTATATATAAGTTACTCTTGCTTCTTTTAAAGAAGAGAGACTTGTCATCCATTGTCTAAAACATGAAGTGATGCAAGTCCTTCTCAGCCTTAAAAAATGGACATCTCTCTACTTTGTTTTCAAATACTCTTTTATTTCAATTTCTTTTATAGTTAATTAAACCAATCTTATATATTTATCATGATAGAAGCAAGTTATAGAAATTATCTCATTACATCGTAACATTGACAATCAGAGAGAGGTATATAATATTTAATCAATCTGACTTCCTTAATTTAGTTTACATGGGCGTTCTTGTCTTTTGAATATAATCATCAGCAAGCATACAAACCCACCACGTCCCCCTGTTGAAAATTTCAACGGCACAGATTACTGCATAAGATAGGGAACGATAGCACCGGTCGCATCGGTTCTCTCCCGGTGATCATCCAAACCTTAATCATCCTAAAAGCCAAGACCAAAGCATTTCGAGTTCGAGTTTCATTCAAAACATGTCTGTCTCGCTTAACACAAACTTTTACCAACCGTCTCTTAGGTTCTCCCTTTTTTTCTCTGCTAAATTGCAGATAACATATACTATTTTTTATTTTATTTTTTATGTGGTAATAGCATATCCCCATTTATTTGAAGAATGGAAAGTTGTAATTGATGTTGTTTAGCTTTCTGGGTTTGTCTTTTTGACAGCGTTGGGACCAAGCTTTACTCAGGATTAAAGCTTCAATCGCCAGGTTCGCTCGTTTCCCTTCTTTCCATGTTAATAATTTTTTTATTTTTTATTTTTTTAAAAGAATCGTTATCTATATAACGCTTTGTTCTCATTTGTTCCTTGTAGGTGTTTTTGCAGCAGGGAAACCTAACTTGAGTGCAGAATTTTATGGCAGAGTTCACAAGAGCCTCCAATGCGGGTAAGATATTTATAGGCTGGCTTAATATTTTTGCAGTTTAAGTGGTGTGCGCGAAAGATTAGATTTTGTTGAAGCCCTCTTAACTTGGATGCATGTTTGGAGGGACTTGAAATCAAAGATTAAGTTTAAAGCATTGTTTTTTATGATAAAAATTGCATCTTTGTTGAGTATGTTTAGTTACATAGTTAGGGAGTTGACGTGTTTTAATTGTGTTTGATTAGTTTGGTTGAAATTTTGCCACTTTGAGCTCCACTGAAGCACCAGAATATTCATAAACCTTATTTTAGTGACTGAAGATCTTCGTTTGGTTCTTATGTAGGTGGTAGAAATTCTTTGGTAATCAATGGTACTACTGCTTATTCTGAGTTGTCAAATCAGAAGTCACTCTTTTTGTTGTTGTTGTTGGTTTTTTAATTTACTTTTTTAATTTTTTTACGTTGTCTTAAATGCTGAAACCTTAAAGGTATCTCTGTCAATTTGTAGGCATTCAAACTGTTGTTGCTATTCTTCAATGATATACCTGTTAAGCTATTGTTTAGAAATCAAACTTGTCGTTGTGTGGAGTACAAAGATATAGATTGTGCTTACATTGAATAATGAGGGATTTAACTTCATAACTGTGAAATTTGTTTCTCTATCTGCAGCTCTGTGTTCTTTCAGTTGCAGTTGGAGTTTTTTCCACTACACATTTCTATTTAGAATTGCATAATCATAGCCATTATTCTTATTAATGTAATTTAAATTCATTACTTTGATGGTGAATAATGTATAGTATCTGATGTTGAGTTAATTAATCCTTCCTTTTTCTTTTTTTTTTCCTTTAAAGGAAAATATAAAATGTTAATCTGGTTTAGTCATCTTGAATCAGGATAATGTGGCACCTTCATCCTTGCAGATTTTTAACTTAAAGAGTATTGTCTATTCTGTATTGATATAGTACCTTGTGCTTGTGAATTTCTATTGCAGGACCCGTAATCATAAACCGACTGGAGGACGTATTCAAATGATGCCTATAGGCACACCAAGAGTGCCATATAGGACGCCTGGGGAAGGAACTTGGCAATGGGTTGATCTATGGAATGCCCTAGTAAGTTATTGCAGCTAGTTTTATTTGAAGAGAATAGACAATTGTAGTACCTAAAAGTTGGTAGGTCTATAATAGCAATATATACATTGCACAAATCATGATTCAGTCCTACCTTCCTTTATCACTTCAAACGAATCTCCAACGCTACTGACTTGATTAGATCATTTTAACTGGCTGGCTTTTTAGTCCCTCTTGTTTCCTTTTACTTGATTAAATAAATGCTATCCATTATCAAATATTAAGTAATCTTTTATAAGTTCCATAATTTTCCCTTCACCCCTCTTTATGAGCTATGCATAGATACCTTACTACACAGTCTAGCTCTTTATCTTTGTTTAGATATTACGTTTTGTAATTATTTCAGTTAATTTTAAGATTTTGGTATACTTAAGGAAACTAACTGAATCCTTGGTGTGCAGTACCGTGAGCGTGTTATTTTCATTGGGCAAGGTATTGATGAAGAATTTAGCAACCAAATATTGGCAACAATGTTGTACCTTGATAGTATAGATGATTCCAAAAGGATTTATATGTACATTAATGGTCCTGGTGGAGATGTGAGTTCTTCTGAATCAACATTTTGCAGTTGACTCTATACCTCTTTCTTCATATTGTTGTTGATTATGCTCTGTTAATATGCTACTGAGAACTTGTCTGCTCGCAGCTTACTCCCAGCTTGGCTATTTACGACACTATGCAGAGCTTGAAGAGTCCTGTGGGCACCCATTGTGTGGGCTATGCCTATAATTTAGCAGCGTTTCTTCTTGCTGCTGGTGAAAAGGTAATACTTGTTTCTTCCTTCACTGGAATCAGAATTGACTAAAATCGTGCTTGCATATCACCATAAGAAAGATGTGAGTTCAAGGCAACTCAAGTGCTGCAATCGAATGCTGTATATGAGGAAGAATGTACCCTCACACTTAGGTGTTGGATTTTTCAATTAATGATTACTGACAATGAATAATTCCTTTTCTATCATAAGCATCTTTTACCATTCATCTGTTTATGATCTTAACAATTTAATGACTTATAGATGGGATGATAATATACAGTGTGTGGGATGTTTTCAAGGTGCATTCTACATGTGTGCATTTGTTTAGTTCAAGGGCATGATACTGAAATAGAGGATCATTTGTGCCCCATGTCATATATTGATCACATTGATTGCATTGTTCTAGAAGATAACCGAAAGAAGTTCCACCTTGATGGTTTTCTCTTGATTTTCTGCTGCATGAAGGGTAACCGCTTTGCAATGCCTCTTTCAAGAATAGCTTTGCAGTCTCCAGCTGGGGCAGCTCGTGGTCAGGTATGGCTGCATGCCGTCATGTTAAGAACAGCTATCCTGAATACTTTCTAATATGTGCTCTTTTCTTTGTGATGATCATGACAATATGAGAATCATTTTGCAGGCTGATGACATTCGTAATGAAGCAGAGGAGCTTCTTAGAATCAAAGATTACCTTTATAATGAGTTGGCTAAGAAAACAGGCCAGCCTTTTGACAAGGTTAGTTTGCTAAAAGCTGAGGCCAACAATCTTTTCCAGTTCCCTCATTTAATGAGCTAATTAAGAGAGATATGTTGGTTGCTATTTTAAATGTGGAATAATTCTACATCTGCAACCTATTTCTACGACCAACTCCTATGACCTAAGTTGGCAAAATCTTATTATATGGATGATTATCATGTTATATAATTTAGCTTTTTTTTTTTTTTTTTTTTTTTTTANATATGGATGATTATCATGTTATATAATTTAGCTTTTTTTTTTTTTTTTTTTTTTGACTTTTCCGGTGAAATTTTGTCAATTCAGGTTATAGAGAATTGATTATAGAAATAGGCTGTAGATGTAGGATTACTGTTTAATTTTGGACTATCTTTTTTCATGTTCAAATATGATAAACTTTTAAGCGATACCTCAACAAACACGTGCATGTGAATTTTCCTCACTCTATTTTACTATATATGACGATAATAAATGATTATTTTTTGTTATTCATTACTTGAATTTGCATGTGCAGATTAACCAGGACTTAAGTAGGATGAAACGCTTCAGTGCCCAGGAGGCTCTTGAATATGGCCTCATTGATCGTGTAGTCAGGCCACCTCGAATTAAAGCAGACGCGCCTCGCAAAGATGCTGGATCAGGTCTTGGTTAGTTTACCTGTTTGAGTCCTCAACTGGATAGGCTGAAGCAATAAAAATATTGATTGCTTAAGTTTATTTATCTACTTGTACGATTAGCTATTTTGCGGAATTATTTACACAGAAATTTGCTCCTGTGATTGTTTTCATACTGATGGCGCCCCAATGAAGGCTTCTGGAAAGCATAACTTTACAGCCAAATATCAAACAAAGAACTACGTGATCTACACTCTCCCAATTTCTGTGGTTTTGGTTCCACTAAACTTCGTTGCTTCTTATAAAAACAAAAATAAAAATGAAAATTAAATAAAAAAAAAAAAAACCCTCTTTCGTTGCCGAGATTGTCAAGAGTTTCTATTTTGTTGTCATTTTTCGAGAAATTTTATTATACGTATGCAAATTTATCACATGATTCCTTGCTGTTGTAAATTTGTAATCACCCCAAGCTCTGGGAATGAATATCAATAAGGCTCATATATGGGCTCCGTCCTGGCAACATTACCAAGCCAGTAAGTTGACCAATCCCCAATAATTTAATAACAACTAACTGCTTTTTTTTTTCTTTTTTTTTTTCTAAATAACATCTAATTTCAATAACAGAAGCAGGATCAAGTAAATTAAGTACAAAGCAGGCCAAAAAATTTATAAATGGAGCTGTGTTTCTAGCATCGGGTTACATGTTCCATAATATATAAACTAAAGATTTAAAAATACCAAAGAAAGAGATTCAAAGATTTCTTCTCATCGAAAAGCCAGTGATAGCATATACATTATAATGCAAGACTGAACACATATTTACAAGTGACTAAAGCTTCCAGGGATGGTTCTTTCCTACTTCATTAGCCTGGGCAGAGCTTGTCCCTTATCTTCTCCTCCCTCCATCCGTTGTTCACCATCGAAATGAAGTCTTCGATCCTTTTCCGTAAATTATCATCATACCCTTCCTCATCTTCCCAACCAACCTCATCATCGCTACCATCGTCTTCAACATCTTCCTCATAACCATCAGAACCATAATATTTTTCATATTCATCTTCATCTTCATCTACATCACTGTTGGCCATAATATTATCATACATATTTTCTTCTACTTCACGTGAACAGAAAAAAGACAAGGCATCTGCATCGTCAACTTCGTAAGTATATGGCTTGACGCTTCCGACAATGGTGGCAAGTATGATGGTGTTAAGCAATGAAAACAGGAAAAGAGGACTTGATGAAACTTGAATCGGACGTGGAAAGATTGATGGAAACAAATAATTCAGGACCAGAATAACAGCTACCAACAGAATTATATAAAAAGATATGGATCTCCCAGATAGCTTCATGCAGGTATTCCAATGGGGGATGTTGGTTCTGTGTGCTTCACTGCTCTTGGAAGAAGGGCTTTTATATATATTGCCAACTGGTGATTGATTTTCTTAGAACGTATAGTGGAGTGTATTTTTGGTATTACCATCGGTATTTCACAGAAAATCTTTTTTGTCAAGTAATGAAAACTTCCAAGCACAAGATATCTGAAGTCTCTTGTACTTAAAAAATAAAAATAAAAATAAAAATCTCGTCTGGAACCTTTGTAAAGTCAATCTAGTCAGGCTACTCTACCCAAACACATACACAAATTTATTAAATTATTTGTTGATACTTAAATTAAAAGACTAGTTTGAGATTTCTGTTTTCAACTCTCTCTTGGTGCATGGAATTGCTGTTAAACTTCTCGGGAATAATTTGGCTTTTTTACGTTATCTAACTCTCCCTCCATTTCCGAACAGAAATACTTTTCAAATATGATGTTACTGTCACTCTTACTAACAAGACATCCCTGGATTCGGGGATGATTTGAAGTTGACAGGCTTGTAAAATATTTATAAACTGATATAAGCAACCAAACGTGTCGATTTCATTGACCTTGTTGTTGACAGTACAACTAGGAACATGAACAGGGATTCTTGGACGATCAAGCTCAATCTTTACTAAACAAATGCATATAGGGCTCGGACTCTTAAGGACAACGGAATTGGATTCTTAGCATTCAATTTTTTTAAGAATGGCTCTTGCCTCTTTGTCCTAATCATGACCCTCTTGATGTCGATAGAAGCTGACGTATATGATTGGCTATTATTTTTTTCAGAAACACCCACTTGTCACCCGCCAGTTTACAAATGAAAATAACTATTAAGTTAATGTCTGATCTGTCAGTGATGTTAGGTTTCTGATTTTCTTTCAAGGTAATCAAGCCTTTCTGTTTTATTTTTGTGTGAAGGTTTCTGAATATGAAGTGAAACATTGTTTAATAACTTGTTTGTTTGTTTATTTGCAAAATGATAATTAGTGTCAGAAAACAACTGGTCAAGGCTCATGAACAAATGTATAGAAAATATAATGATGAAAACAATTTTCGATTTATAATATATAGGACAATCAATGACAGGATCAGAACTATGATTGTTTGAAAAATTATTAAGCATTGACCCTGGATGCAATTCGCTTTGACAAATACCTCAAAATTGCTACTAGAGATATCAGAATTGTTACTACGGCAATTTAAGTGAAGTTTACTGGAAACTTTTCTCAAGTTTAAGCTTCTGAAGATTCGTCTAAGATTTGAATTGGAAGTATTCTAGCAACGTTGTCATAATTCAGAATTGAGAACCGTGGCTTTATTGTATAAAAATTAGGTTTCGCATATTGCTGCTAAGGACCAGCTCTAGTCAGCGGGAAATAATTGTTGGGTTACCTCAGCTATCTTTTGAGTTATACTGACTGGTTAATGGATTAGGACATCCTAGTAAATCTTTTAATCCAGTTGTGATTCATGCAGGGTTTACTTGACAAAGTCTCGGTACAGTTAGATATATTAGAAGAATGAAACAAAAGTATTACCCTGTAAATCTGAACAGAATCAAAGTCCCACCCAAACCTAAAAGATGATTAAGGAATAATAGAAATACAGATGTTCAGTAACTTCTTTGAAAAGATCTCCACTAATGAGATGAAACAAATGAAGTGGTTGGAAAGCGGAGCAGATAATGCTCAAAAGTCAAAACAACAACAATGTTGAAAATCATAATCCATCACTCTGAAGAAAAAGACAACTCTAGGGGAAAATATTACATCAAAATATTCTACATGACACGACAAAGGTAGAAGCCTACCTAATCATCTAACTTAAATACTACCTCAAGGGAAGGAGGGTAAAACCCCAGATGAAACTCATAAATTTTTCATAAGTTTACAGACAAAACAAAAACAAGCGGAGGTGAGATTCGACAAAAGGAGTTTGAATGCTGATGTTGTCAGTACATTACACAATAAGGTGAGGTCTTTACATTACCCTACAGGCAAAGATGCATTAATGTCAGTAGGCTTATTCCTTGATTCTGATGGCAATGAAGAAGACCAATTATCTCCGCGGAACGAGGAAGTAGTGAAATTTCCTTTTGGATCAGCACTAGAAATAGGAACGGCAGCAGTAGGGGTGGCTATTGATACGGGCTCCTGTTTCTGTTTCCTCGGCTTTTGCTCATGATGGTTCCCCGCCAAAAAACTACCTACCACAACCTGATTCACAAAAGAAGGAACTTGGTCCCGTCAGATGTTTGAAGTATCAATTTAGAACTATGATCACTTGTCACAAAGGCCTTGTATCTAGAGGGTTTAGTCATGCATCAACACATTTCCTTAAGTTCACATTAAAACTTGCTCTTTGAGAAAAAAATGGAAATTAAAGGCCAAACCTGCACAGGGCTTGCAGCTATTAGTAGACCAGCAACTCCACCACCTACAACACGTCCATCGGGACTTGCTAATGAAACACTCATCCCACCCGATCTGCTCCTTGTTCCTCCACTATCGCTGGGCATGAATGAACCAGATAAGGAAAGTATCTCGAATCGACCCTGCAAGAATAACAGAGGGAAGAAATGGGATTTCTGCTTCTTACTAGTGGAAGAAATAGAATGAAATGATAATAGGAATGAAATTAGAGAGCACATGGGAACCTAAAAGTTAGAAGTAATAGGTGATGACCATTCAGATAGTTTTATTGTGTTCAAATACTTTGCCACTAGGGCACTGAAATATCACTAGAAGTTATAAAAACAGTTGGCATATATATAACAAGAAATAAAATTTTCGTACAACAGCAGAGCAGAACAGGATTGCATAACAAATCCTAATTAGTTTGTTAAGAATGAGGTGACAACAATTCTCAGCATCCATCATTTGCTCCAGCAATCATATATATTGCTCTAGTGCACCTTCAATCCAAGATCAAAACTATAGTCATGGCATAAGAACTTGAAACCTTTTCCTACTGCCTATCTTTTCCTTCAAGGCTGCACCTAATTCCTCTGGTACCTTCCACTTTCATTAGAGGACTCTCAATTGGCCATCACAAGTAATCATATCAGCAAATCCAATGGCCAGATTTTCCATAATTCATTCTTTTAAATGAACTTTTCTCCCAGTTGTCAACCCACATATCATCATTGCAACCTAGTGTGAAGAAATGTTCATAGGCAAAACAACCAAACCAGCAGATGAACCCTGGTTTATCCAATTCTGACAACATAATTGATAAAATAGTACGAAGCTGACAACATCAACCACATTATCATGTCAACCTGAGGTGCTACCTTTCAGAAGTATAAGGGACAATCTGCAGAACAACGCCTGAAGAATTGAACAAGAATAGCATTTCTAGCTACTTACCTTATAGAATCTTTTAGCCTGACCCTTGAAAAAAGATGACCCCTCCTAAACACCAGTTTTCTTTTACAATGATTATAGAATTGACATTTATATAGTACAATAATTGACAAAACCTCAAAAGTCTTGATCTAAATTTCAAAATATTCATCGACGTGTCGTCTCAAAGTGAAGGACATTTAGTAGGTCAATGATTCAAGCCTTTCCTCCACTAAAGTAAGAACTGATCAAATATACCCCATGTAAGGTTATAGATGGAAAAATTCAAGGAGACTACGATTTTCATAGTTTTCATAGAACATATGGAAATAGAATTTTAAGATGAGCTTATTTAGAAGGAATTGCTACATATGCTCTAATAACTGAAAGAATAACAGAATACAACATGCAAGACTTTTATTAGAAAACTTGCTAAGAGAGAGAGAGAGAGGAAGGGAGGGGGGTTCATCCTAATCTACTAGAGGTAAGCAAGTAAGGAAGTACTTTCAGTACAAATATGTACAAAGAAAATATAGATGGAATATCTCAGAAACATAGATCTCTTAGCATTTCTATAGAATTTTGATGAAAAATCTATCATCTTATACCGTATTATACAGGACAAGATTTAACAAGCACAAATATAGCATGAGTCAGGATAAAGCATAACAACCATATCCCATTTGTTCCAAAATAATAATAAAAAAAGAAGACATCAAATAGAAGGGGGATAAAGCATCTCATTCAGAGATAAAGTGCCTCACCTCATATGTTAATGTACCCCCAGAAGAATCAGGCTGACGAAGTGTAACACTTGAGATCACACCATTTGCAGAGAGAATGCATATAGCTCGAGGTCCTTGCTGAGAAAATGATATGATCTTCATTGTCACATCCTAAAACAAATCACCATCACCATAAAATCAGAATAAAACCTACTAAATTAAATTAAAGAAATCACAAAAATCATTTCATAGAAGTTTGTAAAAATTTGATTTTGCAATGCTTTTTGTATTTTGGCTGGATGCACTTAAATTTTAGATATTTAAAAATATATATATATTATATATAACTTAAATTGTTCTAAAATTCTAACTTTTTATTTTTAAATTCTAACTTAAAAAAAATTTCTAATTTAATTTTTATATTATAGGAAGTTAAATGTGATTTCATGAAAAGACACAAACTGAGAATAAGGGCTGAAAGCCTGACTGATGTCCACAGTTCTCTCCACCCTCTTTTTTTCCCGCCATGAAATATAGGCAATTTTGCGTTCAAGCTATTAAGCCAACCAAAAAATAGAAGGTAAATGATTTCTCAAAGACCAATGCTATGATCTAAGCATACCTCGCCTGTATTAACCGTGATGATATGTGGTGTAAAGTTAGCCCCAACAGAAAATGCAACCCATTCACCTACATAAAGCAAATCTGACAAGATCAGAAACCAAGAAGTGGAAGTTCCGCTTCAGGAACAAATTGTTAATTTTCATACTCAATAACCACATCAATATACCATCAAGCAAACTGGTAATTTCATTTACAATTTCAAATGTTAGAATCCCATAAAATACCTAATTGAGTTATTATCAGATACATTAATTGAATAATAGGAGAACAAGGACTTATCTTGTCAGAATAGTGATTTTTTCTTAAGTGGCATTAAATTAATTAGTACCTATTTTGGACTGCTTACAGATCAATTGCTTGTCAGAAACGAAATATCACTTTGAATAATCTATCTGTTTAGGTAATATATATTTCAGATTGACTACTTACTGATTTTGCACAAAAGTGATAAAAGTGGAAAAAGGTACAGAAAAGAAAACAATTTTTTTTTAAAAACCTGCCTTCCGACTAAACTAGAAAGCAAAGCAAGTTGAAAAATTAGACATTAAAAAAAATTAATAAATGGTATACTTAGAATTCATTCAACATCACAAAAACTAAATCAGTACCCAACCAATGCTACAATAGGCTGAATTTCTAGCAAAACCCCTGAAATTTGTAAGAGATCTGGGATTTATTTGACATCGCATATTATGTCACTTCTCTGGCTTTTATATGCTTGAAAACTATACAATAAAGATTATTAACATTTTGACGTCAGACACGGTAGCATGCGCAACATGCAACTGAAAAACAGAACTATAAAACGAGACAAAGCACTCATATAAAGTTTTAAGAAAATGTGGTTCCTCATGTTCATCATGGCAACTTAAGGAGGACAAAAA
The DNA here is from genome assembly GCA_026225775.1 of Bursera palmeri. Taxonomy (NCBI): domain Eukaryota; kingdom Viridiplantae; phylum Streptophyta; class Magnoliopsida; order Sapindales; family Burseraceae; genus Bursera; species Bursera palmeri. The sequence continues at coordinate 30,960 of JANKKB010027712.1, read as the reverse complement.
TTAAATAAATAACGGAATTAGAGCGCTCTTGTAATAGGTGCTAAAACAAATCTTCTTGAATGGAAATAAACAGCAATGAAGCCTTAAAAGTAAAAGGGAATCATGTAAAAAGCTACAGTAAGTGAAATGAAAGTCCCAAATTCTAATCAACGGCTACAGACTAATAATAGTATTAATGACCTATAAAACTCCGCTAGTTGCTTGTTTGTATTAATGAATACTGTGAATCCAAAAGAAGATTTCCCAATCACACATGGCACGTTACTTACTTCACCACCAGAGCCAATTAGCAAAGAAGCCACTGAAATGACGAGCTAGACAACTACTTTGGAAATGATGTCTATCTCTATCCTCATATTTTTCATTTCAGCTTCAGAAACGTCTACGCCGCATAGCTAGCCCAACGGCCCCAACCCGATAAATAAGAAGGCACATATAAGAAGTCAAAACGATAAACCATTAACTCCTTGTATTCACCCACCCACTTGGTAGAGAAAATGGCACCACGTAAGACGTAACACTTCAGAATCTTAAAAACTCCAGTTTTACTATAATAAAACACCAAATCAGAACCAAATAAAAGTTTCCACACAAGAGTGAAGAAAACTAAAACTTCGCTCTATTCACAAGCTAAAAGTAAACAGGTGTCCTGTCCAAGTCTGTCAAGCATAAGTTGGCAGAGTTTATCAGGTACCCCCAACAACAAATTTCCTCCCCGAAAAGGAGAGAGAAATAAGTACACAAATGACACCCCATAAACCATAACGAGAAGATTCCATCATTCCCGTTTCCCATCCTACACCAACCCACCAAAGAAAAAAAAAAAAAAAAAACCCAACTATGCTATGCTTTCGAAACNCCTACACCAACCCACCAAATAAAAAAAAAAAAAAAAAAACCCAACTATGCTATGCTTTCGAAACTATCACCGCACGCACATATCAAGATCTCTCAATATAAGCATCTAATCAGAGGTCCCACCTCTACCCAACGACACCAAAGTCCATACATCACAATTCACAGAATCAAAACCAAACCACAAGCCTGAAAACCATTAAAAGTCACAAATTTAACACCGAAACAAGCACAAGAGAACCCACTTAACAGCAAGACGTTTGTTCATAAGACTTTGTTGTTTACCTAGATTTTCCAGCTCATATTTTGACTTGTTGACAGAGCTAGCCGGTTTCATTTTCTTAGGCTTCTCTACCGAGAAGTCGATCACCGGCGGCGACGGCGCCGCAGAAGATATCGGCTTCGGTGAGAGAGCCATAGTGACCGTACCATCAGGACCGTACTTTCTGGGCCTGCCTCGTTTTTTCTTGGGTGGAAATGTCCCTGCCCCTGCTGCTGCCGCAGGCTGCGCCGGAGGAGGAGCGGATCCAGGAGCGGGAGTCGGGCTAGGAGTCGGGTTCGGAGTCGGGTTTCCGGATCTTGGCGCTATATGGAAGTCAGATGGAGCATCGGATCCAACAACTGTTACCCCAGCAGTTGCAGTTGTGGCTGTAGTTACTGGTTCTCTTGCTGCTGCCTCCATAGATAAATCAACTTAAAAAAAAAAAGGATTTTTGAGGGTTTTAGAGAAAACCCATTTGGATTTTAAGGTCAATCAACTATAACTAAAGATTAAACTAAAAAGAAAACCCCAGTAAAAATTAAAGCTTGAAATCCAGAACCCAGAAGAAGGGAAAAAAAAATCAAAGCTTGAGCTTACTGCAAGCTACCGAGCAAGAAGAGCTTTGGCAGTGATTATATTAAGCAAAAGTTCTGTTTGTGAGTTGATTTTTGAGATTAGAGAGCAGGGTTTAAGCTGAACAGAGCTTAAAATTGGTGAATTAATTTTTCCAATAAAAGAAAAAAATTTAAAAAAAATGGTTTTGGTTTATGAGAAATTTGAAGAAAAAGATAGAATTTTGAGCAAAGTGATTTTGTTGATTTTGAAGTTTTGAATTAGAAAAGATGAGATAATAAGAAACATTGATTTTTGTTGTTGAGCTAATTTAGGTTCCTAAGTTTGTCTGAAATGAGAGTAAAAAAAAGAAAATGAAAAAGGAAAAAAATATTAGATAATATTATTTTAATGTTTAATATTTTATGTTAAAATAAGTTGATATTTGTTTATTTGTTTTAGTTGGAATCCGGTGGGGAAATAAATTAAATTAAATTTGAAAGTGGGTAGATGAATTTCTTTTTTAAGGCCAGAGAAAGTGGACAAATTGATATAATAATAATTATTATACTCTATTATTTAATTAGTGTTATTGAGTGAATGGCAAGTAAATTTAGGTTGCCAAAGCATGAAGAAATTATGCAGAAAAGGAAAAAGAAAGGGTGGCCTAAGGCAAGCATGGCCTTTTTATGGGGCCTGGCAACCATTACCTGTACCCTCTGCACAACCAAAAGAATAGTTAAATAAATAACAGCAAATATATAATATGTTTTACAGAACAAATATTAAATAAACAAGTTGCTTGCTTATTCCTTCTGCTTCTTCAACTCTTCAATCAATTTCTTATCTCTCATTTCATTCACAATGTAGATTGAAAGAAGCAAAAGTTGCAAGCAGATTGGTTATGGAGAAAAGGGAAAGTTTAAAGAGCAGGAAAGGCAAAGTGATGCAGTCTTTGTTTATGTGTAATAGCAAAAAGTGTTCTATCACACGAAAACTGTTACATAATACAAGAATCTCAATCTTTACCAAATTTGATACACACTCGAAATGTCAAATTACATAAAAAATTTTGAGATTCTTCAATTATTTCCAACAAAATTTTAGTTTATAGTTACTTCAGGACTGCTACAGGTATACATATTGGGTAGACTTTAAGTCCTCGCATAAGCCGTGATAAGTGTCTTCTCATTCCGGTTTTGGGATAAGATTTATTTATTAAATGCATATTGAACATAGTATGATTATATTCTATGATCCTTTGAAATTGATTTGAGGTTTGTTGACTTTGTGTAAATGGGTGCATACCTAATAAATTTCTTCTTTTCTTTTAAGGGTTTGTTTGATTTTTAAACTAATTTGTGATAACTTTTATTTCTTAAAACAAACACACACGAAAATAATTATTTGTTTATTTTTTATTTAGTTTATAATTATTTACTTTAGGAGAGGTTATTTATGACATCATATATAAAATATGTACCCCAATTTTGTATCTTAACTAATATAATATCATCAAAATGGTAACGTAAATATATAAAAGTTAAAATAATAAATATTGATAAATTTGTTTTATCCTTCACATTAGATCACATTATAGTTAGAGATATAGATTTTATACTCGTAGTATCACTGTTTCATAGAAAAATATGAAAGGCTAAATTCAAAAGTGATTTTAAAAATAAAGATTGAATCTGAAATGTTTTCCCAAATAATACGTTATTTTTATTTGTTAAATTTAATTTTTTAATCTTAAGCTCTAATATGAATATAAAAAAATTTATGGATGATTAAAAACTAGTAATTTAATTGTAAAAGGGGAGGGACCACAGGACATTGACCAATATGAATAGCAAAACCCAAAAGGCATCTCTTTCTAATGAAGATTAAATTAAGTTACCAAAAACAATAAAACAAAATAAAGAAACTAAGTTTAGATAAGAACAACCCAATTATTCAATTATTATTATTATTTTTTTGAGTATTTGATAATATGGGTGATGATTTCGATGTACATTATTATCCTCCACAACTTTGGTTTTTGTTTTTTTCTTTATTTTCTTCTCCTGTAGGTAATGAATATTGGCAAGCAAATGGGCATAAAATTATATTCTTATTTTATTTTTGGTCGGCTATCAGACCTAACACCATTGCATATTTTTATATTATTATATGATATGAAAAGCTTCCAAATTTCCTTATAAGAAATTACCACTTGAACTGTTCTAGCGAGTGGTGGTGCTCATATGCCACGTCTATGTCAGACCCTCGAATCTCATAGGAGATGGTTTTAGTAATGTTTATTAATTATTATTATTTTATTATATATATATATATTTATTTATTTATATTAAGTTTCTTTTATTTGATTATTTGCTTTACCAGTTATCAAGAAGATGATGAGTGTCTGCACCAATCTGCTTATGAATAATAATAGTATACAAATAAATTTGAGTAAACATTAAACAGATTGCACTTGCAGCCGCTCCTTTGTCCTCTGAAAGGTTAAGGTTAGGTACATCATGAGAAAACGGTGAATTCAATTTGTAATTTCTCTTTAAGGGACATTCAGATTCTGCTTCTGCTTCTTCTCAACACTAATTTGCATGATTGAAATACAGGATTTCTGCCAAAAAAGTTGGAAAAATTAGTCAAAAATGTTTTATGATTGTTTCTTCTGAATGTTCAAAACTTTTTTTCCCCCCCTAATTTTCTCTCATCTTGGAAACAATTCTCTTTTTGACTTGAATTCAAGGAATTGAATTTAATTTTACTTCATAAGTAAAAGGAAGAAAGCATTTCATTTTACTTTTAGGAATCGCTACTGTTCTGTTCTCCCTGCAAAGCTTAAGGGAGGACAAGAGTGGCAAAACCAATTTCATCACATGACCAATCAAGGTGATGAAAAGTATTTGACATGATTTTGAGAACAAAACCTGGATATGATGTAGGACTGACCGTGACTGGGGGCAACCAGGATGGGTCATGATGTGGCATGGCCCTGCTGGTGGTAGGGCTTACAGCAGAGGAGCAGGATAGACAGGTCCTACACGACCAACAAGGTGTTGCAAGAGAATAGCTTGGTGGACCTTGTTTAATGTTTTCCACTTTGTCCGAAACTTGGTTTGAAAAGTTCCAAGAATCTAGTGCTATTGAACATGGGTAGCTAAAAGGTCTAGTGTAATAAAAAGACATGCTTCATGGGCCTTGTTATGAAGCCTTGTTTGATGGTTTTGAACCTTAAGCGAACAGCTTTGCACTCCATTTGGATGTTCACAGTCTTGCCTTTGACTTTGTCTGTTCTGATCCAAGAACCCATTTTAATGAAAACTGGGCAGGAACTCAAAAGGATGTCGATTGCCAATTTTCCAACACCATGAATGTTTTATCATTTATGGGCCCAATCCGCAACATAAATAGAAGCTATGGCTCATGTAGCTCAACCGGATTTGTCTAAGTACTATTTGCACTCTAGCTATGAACTAAATAACCCCACTATCAATTTAATAGTTGTAATGACTCACATTGTAGGCCATAATGTAATTCTAGCACAATAGCCATCCCTTCTAGATCTCATCCCAAGAACAGACCTTGCCTCCAACCCAATTAAGATTAGGATAAAAAATTGAGTGTTGTTATTTAAGTCTCACTAAACCTCTTTCTAAATCCTATTACATATAAAAATCAATTCATAAACTAATTTTGATATATAGTTATGACTAGAGATGGCAATTGGCCAGGCTTGGCTCGGGCCAGCCTAGTCTGACGTGCCAGCTACAATGTAGGCTAAGCTAAAGCCTGGGCCAAAGATGGGTCAGGCCCAGGCCAAGGTTTAAGGTTTGCACACTTGGCCAGACCCAGTCTGCCTTAGCCCAGCCTGGCTTTTAAATTAAATAAAAATTTAAAATTTTTATAAATTTAAAATTAATTTATGTTTTTTAAAATATAAATAGTACATGAGCCGGCATGACCTGACTCAACTCGACCCAACCTAACATGACCTAAAACAGTAACTAGCCTAAAGTCAAGCTTAAGCCTTGGATTTTGGCTACAAGACCTATATCGACCAAGCCTAGCATTGTTTCAGTCTGGCCTAGCCTAACCCAAAGGCCTGACCAAAATAGGTCCGACCCAACCTGTTGCCATCATTAGACTTATGACATGCCCAATAATTACATTTATTAGATGGTTTCTTTCCTAGGTAGTTATCATATATGAAAGGGAAGCATTATTCACTTTCACTAGTAATAAATAATTGCCTATAATTGATTTTTAACATTTATAATAAAAATTCGACATTTGGGTAGGTGATCCTGCTCAGTTCACAATCAAGCTCTAGGGAACATTGGAACTGTTATCACTTACCGAATATATGAATTGCAATACCCTTTGATGGATGAGATTGTTTCCAATCTTTCCCATAAAAATTTCAAAAATAAAAAATAAAAAAGATGAAGAGGAAGACACGAAAAAAGAGAATTAGAGCAAATCGTTGAGGTTATGTATAGAATGATTGAGTGAAAGCAAGGAAACTGTTGAAAACTATCCAATTAACTTTAAGGACTATGTTTAACTTCATCAACTTTATCTTATTTGAAGAACAAAAATACAAAATGTTCTCTTCAATCCTCCAAATATAGTCTTTTTGTATTTCATTATATAGATTTTAAACGGATCAAATTTTGTTCAGTCTAGATTTAATGAACTTAGGGTTGCAGAAATCTTTTTGTATTTGAATTAATGTGTTCGCTTGGTTTTAGTTTTACAGGGTGACTAATCTATTGGACTTAGATCTATCAACCTGCTCTCCTCACCTGGTCACCATTGTTAGTCATTTCTCACTGCTCTCTCAACTGCAAATGGAGTTGAAAAATGGCATTTTTGGGAAATAGAGTTGTAAATTTTATTCAAGAAGGAACTTAAAAAAGAAATTTAAAGGGGCTTCAATAACAACACTCATAAATTTATGAGCTTATGTTATTCAAGGCTTGCAGCTATCCTTCTTAATTTTTAAATGACTGAAGATGTCTTTGGTTTAGTTTAGTTTATTTAGACATTGATAGAACCAACTACTGCGATCATTTTCAGTAGGAGCCTTTGGCGCCTGCAGATGACAGTTCAAGACCCTACGTGACATAAGAACAATTACATGTGCCATATGACAAGTAGCCAAACTTTAAGAATAAATTTCTATAGAATAGATGGAATCCTTCTTTATCCAAGTCTAACTAGATGACTAAACATCCCTTGGAACATTCGATTAACATATTCTTATCTGATTACACTTTGCAAAACTCAACACCACATGAAATAAAAGTAGAAAACGCCAAATGCTAGCATCTAAATTGATTCCCCTTACAACCACAAAAGACTTTACAGTTAACACTTAATCGCCAAGATTCCTGTAATATTTAGCAAAGTTTTGTTTGTTGCATTATCTAATGGTCAAGTTCTATGCCGATTTAATATATAATTATCTTAAACTTCTTGTTTCTTGGAGACATCGATCCCGTAGAATTGGAATATTAAGGACAGAGATATAGCTGTTCATTTGATTCCATGCAATTTGTAACTACTGTTAAGAGGATTAGTACCCAGAAGAGCAACAGTGTTCCTAACACTGTAACATAGTTTTTTCTCCTTGGTGCATGTAGTTCTATTCTCTTGGCTTAATGTTTTGTGCAGTTTTGAGCATCTGTAAGGGGTCTACGACTACTCGATTTTGCCACAATAATAACCCGGCCGAACTGGACAGCCTGCTTGGTCAAATTTGTCACCTGCTTTTGCCATTTTTCAATTTTCTTATCGTTCTGACCTTCATATTATCCGTTACAAGGTCAATGATGGATGGAAACATTTAGTTAAACAGTAGAACAAAAGGAGTTGATTAATGATTAGGAACATAATCATGTTGTTAACACACTAGTTAATATTTGTGTATACCCAACAATCATTTGTACTACACTTTTCCCTTATAATGGACGCAGGGTAGGTGATGAATGCAAAGGCCAAGAGTTATTACGTGCACAATCTGGGTAGGTCTGTTTTTTTACCAAACTGTGCCATGCCTTGTCTGTGAAGACAATGCTATTTCCATACCAAAATAATGAAATATGAGTGATGGTAGTTAATGCCAAACCAAAGCAATTAATATTCAGTACTATGACTTGTACCACAAGGGCGATGGGAATTAAATTGGAGCATAAACCTAGAACTAAACAATTGAAAAAATAATAAAGTGTTCATTTGATTTTATTACAATATCAATGCTAGCTACCCGTACAGATTCTTTAGGGCTCTTTAACTCTTCACCCACTTCCGTACTTAGTTAGTAATCCCAGGAGTAGAAAAAAGAGACAATAACAACTTTGGAACCTTGTAATTGCCGATGGAGCATATAACATATTGGACAAGATTTTTAATCGGTACATAGTGATGATATTATTCATGTTACATTCTAGTTAATTAACGAACAAGATATAGATGAATATGATGTTTGCAAGATTATCGATGACAGCTTATCAAAGTTGGCCGAGAATCTCCGTTACAGGACAAAAGAGAGGCACTATATTAGATTAATATTGCGATGCTTTGAAAGATTCAAAGCTATGTGAACACAAGTTAGTCTAGAATAGGCCAAAGGAAAGCATAAGATAAGGGAATCTGGTTATAGAAGAAAAGGGCTAATAGGAAACAAACAAGAGAGCTTTGGTGGATTTTTAGTCAAACTCAGAATATTTAAAATGCCTAGCAAGAGTTTTGGCCAAGTTGATAATGCAATTAAGCCAAAATGGCAAGAGGGGAGTAAACAACAAGAACTAGTTAATTAAAACTATTAAAATTAGTTGTTTTTGCTACCAATGGCAAGCTAATATCTTGGAGTATTTCATGTCTTTTCTTGGTAGGTAGAAAGGTATAATCTGAGCATTTGTTCCGATTAGATACCATCTAAGTTGGGTGGTTTGGCTTGATCCTTGTCTTTGTATTAATTGAAGCATAGAACATTACAATATTAATAGGACGACATAAAAGACTTAAGCCTGGCAAAAATCTAAAATAATCATATCCTTACCTGCATAAAATTCCAAAGGATGGCTAATAGAAACGAGATCAAATCAGACATAAACATTTCAAGATCTATTTAATTATAAACAACGTGAAGATTCTTTCTTTGTAACCCAAGTAATATTTTAGTAGTGCGAGAGCAATGAAGAGAATATATGTTGATATGCAAGGGCAAGCTTTTACAGCAATGCATAATGACATAACTGTATATGCTAATTTGCGAGTATCTAACCAAGCTTTCATGTGAGTTACGCCTCTCGTAAATTCTAGAAAAGTTGTTATTGAAGCATATGCTCCAATGTGGTGAGGGAGAAGTTAGATATTTACACTATGTAAGACTAAGACTAATGTGATAACTGATAAGATAGTTCATGTGACCAAGCCCATTGCATCGACAATAATGGCTGACAAGGCTGCCTAAGATTTTTGTATNATTTTTGTATTATACCCAAAGAATTACTTAATGGTGCCAAGAATAAAGGGCTCTGAGCCAGTAGTTCAGCTGTTATAGTCACATTGGCATCTGGTTTTGGGCAATTTCTCACAAGCTGACTCTCGAAGATTTCCATGCGATGTTTGGAACAAATGCTTGAAGGGAAGGTCTAAAAATATTCTGAATACAATTATATGCATTTCACCACTAGTTTGTGAGAGGATAAGCAACCTGGTAGCCACACTACGCTAGTTGGGGCAGCAAATAATGGCCTGACTACTCAACTTACTATTAGAATCTATTTGATTTTCAAGAATCTAACTTTTGAGGGTTTGATATGTTAGATTGATGGCTTGAGTGGCCCGCATCTAAATGCCATATACTAAATACTTTCTATTTGTGTGTTCAATAATTTAGGTTAATTATAAAATTCCCATTCAGTTATTCAATTTTTTTCTCATATTCTAAAGTGAGGCATATTTTGCCTTTGAATCTTAAGGTTTGGTATACTTGTTTTCTTTTCCTTGCTTTTGTGGTTCGTTTTTCAAGAGGTACTTTATATGTATTGGAAACTACTAATGCATTAATTAACATAAGATTCAAAGATAGGTTCAATAATAGAAACCCACTTGTGATTATATATTGCTACTTTGGATGAACCATTATTGGAATTCCTCGTGGGAGTAGAAGCATTTTCTGAAAATTAATCTTGATTAACACATTTAAAAGATGAGACAATTATTCTTTTGAAGAATGATTAAGGATCTCTATCACTTGCGTGCTTGAAATAGTGACCAATTGATTCAAATGAAGTCAAATGTATCAAATCTAATTATAACAAACTCTGGTTGAGGAAAGAATTGCTTTCAGAATGATATCGAAGTTCATCGAAAACAATTATGATTAACCAAAAGGGCATATTGGCTGTATGGATATAAAAG
>JANKKB010027712.1:0-20693 GCA_026225775.1 Bursera palmeri | reverse complement strand
ACACTTATCCCCCAAAAAATTGCTACTGTTTTCTCAAAACTAACACTTACCCCCCAAATATTTGGGGGGGTAAGTGTTATTTTTTTAGGGGTATTTGGGAGGTAGGTGTTAGTTTAGTAAAAATGTGGGGTTAAGTGTTTTCTTCAAATTTAATTGGGGGTTATTGTCATTTCCCCGATATNTAAAAGCTTATATGGGTTTCTCAATTCTCAAGGCACAAGCTATCTGCAAACAGTCCTCGTTTCTGAAAATTGAAACTTTAATTCAATTTAGCTATAATAGAAATAATTAAATATCGCCATGGCTGATGGGTCAACCTCGATCATGCAAAGATCAAAGACCATTTTTCAAAAAAGAACAAAGGCTAATAATACATTGACTCATACACTTTTTGAGCCCCAAAACCACAAAAATAGTATCCTCTTCATCTTCAACTTTCCTCCCCCATGTGGTGTTACTGTCACTGTCAGCTTGTTTTCTCCATATTACAATGTACATCAAAAGTAGAGCCAATGAGAATGACCTGCACACGTGAACCCCACATTGTGACTCCTTCCTTCTTATTTAATGCCACCTCATCTACCCGACTTGCCGCCGCAGTTGCCGCGGAGTCAACCCAGAGCCCACACGTCTAGGGTTAGCCGAATTCAACCATCTTCAAGTAATGCATGTTCATGTATAAGTGTTGAGCTGTTTTAAGTGTCCATTAGAGGCTCTAAGTCAAAGACTAATAGTTGTGCTCCACCAACTTCACTAATTACAAGTCAAGCCTTCTGAACGCCCACAATTTTGCTTATTCTATGAGTACTGTGGTGCGTGGTGGTGTGGTCCTTGCTTCAACATCTAACGCTTTCTTCAAGAAGCGGAAATGGTTCACTGTTCACTGTCTGTTCGTGATGAACATTTGATAAATAACTATGAGAAAAATAATTGAGAATTAGAAGCGAAACCAAAGCCACCAAGGGACCCAATTAAAAATTTAGGGATGGACATGGACTGCACATAATGTCGGGAGTGGTGGTTCTTTCCTTGGACAAATAAAAACAAAGCAAAGACAGCTAGCCGTCTCCCCTCTCCCCTTACTCTAATATATATATATATATATATATGGATAGATAGATAGATTTTCTCTTGGCTTTGACCACTTTCCACATCAATTTGTATTTGTTAGGCAACTTAATTAAATTAATGAGTTATCCAATTCAAAAAATGGTAAGTTTTGATATTTGTAGACAATCGTTAAATTAATATGTGTAATATGGACTGCCTATCTATTCTATTATTTTATTCACAACTTGCTTTAGAGATATACTAAATATAATGGGTTGTTTTAAATGAAGAAAATGCAAAATGGTTTCTAGATTTCTTAGCTAAAGAACAAGTAAATCACCGTAACAAGATGTCTATGTCAACAATTAGGAAAAAAGAAAAACCAAAGAATTGGTTAGCTTATCTTAATCCAGACAACAATAACATAGCTAACGGCCTCAAAACTGACTAATCGAACCCCTTTTTAAAAGGGTAACTAAGTTTTTTCTACACAAGGGTTAAGAACAATCATGATTGTTTTGAACTTGGGAGATGCAAGATATAAGAATGAAGTCATTCATTACGTAATGTTACAATTTCACCGACATGAGAATACTACACAAGTCTTTTGAACTAGAGATTTCTATAATCAAGCAGGAAATTTCGCAAGAATGAACAAGATTGGGTTGTGTTTGTGCAAGTGTTGTCGACGTGAAATTCCATATCCCAAAGCTACAGTGAAGTTTGAACACATGTGCCACCCTATCGTCCTTCTTCCAGCTGTAAAACTCAACCAATTATGGCGTTAGGACGGTAGTCGGCGCATGCCGTTACTCTCAACCGCACAAATTTTGTAACATACCCATCAATCTACCTTTTTTTAAAGCCCAAAAAACTTAAAAAAAGTCAGCTCAACTATGTCATTCTAATTACCTACCCTTCTATTATTAATACCCACCAACACTGACCCAGTTTCATTCTTTATGTGGCATCATATCTTACTTACTTTACAATTTGCTAGAGTTAGAAATCATGATCATCAGATTGACTTGAATTACAAGTGTAGAAATGGTAATTTAAATCAATTATCATGAATTTGATAATCGTATGTACCAAACTTCGGTCTTTTTATCTTCAAATGTCCCTAGAAAAGCATAGTCACGTTGCTATAAATAGTAGTAATACCACCCGGGGGTAGGATCTAGTTCTTCTATGTAATGTTAATCAATAATGGATCCAAAAGACATTAAAGAGAAGAGAGAGAGAGAGAGAGACAGGGAATAATAAGGCAATAAGAATTGATTATAAAAAATGAAGTCAACCTTAACTAATATACTTTAAAGTCGTTTATGTACAAATGTGTCACTTTGTATAAACCCCCCATTTTGTTCTACAACCTAATCTTCTTCATCTTCTCTCTCTGACAGCAAGAAATCTATATCACAATCCCCACCATAACCATCTTTTACATATGTTTTTCATATTCTAACTCAAATATTCCTTCAAATAAAGCATTTAAAAAAGAATACTAATAATATAGAATGGTGGAGCAGCCTCCATGTCTATCTGTTCGACCAACCAAACCCAACTATAACCAACTTCCTATCACCAAATACCACCACCTTCTTCAACTTTGTATGTACACAAACCCCAAACCTGAAGCAAAGTATATGCCAACAAAGAGCAGCCAACAAATCTTCTTCTATCAAATTGCCTATGTTTTTCCACTTTAAGAATGTGAATTGATGAATCCCAAATTGTATAGATTCCTTCGCACTAGGCTCCCTAGTGAGAACAACATTGTCCCACCAACCCCTGCTGTTTGCTCTTCACTTTCCGCTTTTTGATGATAAATCAATGGCAATTCCTTCACTTTCAAATTACTCAACCCGATTCTTTGTCGAACTGCTTCAATGATCTTGGGATCAGCACGGTCTCCGTTGGCATTTGTTACATAGAAAACGTTTACTGCTATGTCTCTTGTTGTAGAAATTTCGGCTCTTGTGATATTAAGACCATTTTCTCTAAACGTTCTTGTCACATCTGCCAACAGACCCTGCCTGTCCTTCGTGCACAATTCTAGCCTGACACCCTGTGATAACAAGCAAATTCCCATTAGTATTTGTAAGATTAAAGAAGCATAACGTATGAAATAATACAACTGAGAAACTATGTAAAAGATATATACCTCAGATGCTCTTCTTCTAACAGCAGCTTGTAGGCATTGAATCACTCGTTGCCGTTCAGGTTCGTAACTAATGGGGGTTCCATCGATGTGTTTGATATAGAATTCCTGAAACAACCCGGAAAAGGACAAGTTAATAAACTAAGTCACTAATCAAATTAAAGGTTCTATACAGAATTTAAATAAAATAAAACAGAGCATTCTCAATTAATTACCATATATGCTCTATCTCCTGTTGTCTTAATAGTGGCATGAAACACCACATATTCCATGTCTGTTAACGTGCAAACAACATCGAACAAAAGCTTAGTCCGATCCTTGCACTGAACAATTACAACTGAGTAACCTCTTTCCATACAATTTTGCACTGTGACTCCCGGGTAATCATTGGAAGGACTCAAAATGGGCTTCCACTCATAATCCCTATCTGCAAACATCATCTGATGTAGCCTTCTCTCAGTGTGAGTAACCTCCATAGAAACACTCGTTCTTGCACTCCTGATGTCATTGTCCCCTTTCAAAACATTCCTTAATCGTGCCTCAATTCGATTGATTTGTTGCGAGTCCTCAATTGGCGACCCTGAATTGCAATCTGTCACATAAAGCAAGGATGCAATTCTGCCGTTGTGAGTCCACACTTTGGCTTCCACAACATTACATTGCAAATCAGCTAATACTGCAAAAACCTCTGACATCAGCCCAACTCTATCAGTTCCGGTTAGCTCCAGAGCAGTTAAACCATTAAAATCATTTGTTCTTGGGCAGTCAATGGTTTCAAGCGACTGCAACATAGAAACAATAAATACAACATAAATTTTTCAGTTACAATATTAATCACTAATAACTTAATGAATTAACCAAACACTTGTTTATGGATTTAAATTTCTTAATAAATTACGACTAAGGAGTAATATTCACCTGCTCAATGTAGCTAATAACACTCTCGTCTGTTACTTTGTTTCCATTCAGATCAGTCACATGGAAAACTAAATACAAGAAAAGAAAAGTGTAAATATTATTTTTCAAACTCTGACCACCAAAAAAAAAAAAAAAAAGATTGCTTAAATTTTGTAGATAAAGCTTACCATCCATGAACCACCTTCCATCAGAAGAAATGTAAGCTTTCTTTATCGAAAGGTTCAGATCCGTGAGAACCTGAACAGCTTCTAACAAAATTCCACGTCTTCTAGCACTATCAACCTGCAATAGCGTGAACAAACAGAAGCAATTAGTCAAAATCTTCGAAACTCAAAAGAGAACAAACGTTAATAGGCACTAAAGTGATCACGGATTCGAGGGTTTGTCAATTTTCTTTCAAGTTTTTGCAGAAGCTAACCTTCACAAGAGTAGCAGTTGGGCAAGCGGCATTGTCGATGACGACCCTGCAGAGCAACGAAAAATCAAGTGAGTGAAACCGACTTTTGGTTTAGAAAATTCAAGAGTTTGAAGCAATTGTCAGAGAAAATCGTCCAGAGATCTTTGAAAAGTCTAAAGCGTGATTTAAGAAATTAAAGTTCTAGAAAGAAAGGAAAATTTGAAAAAAAAGTCAGATAATTATTAAAATATTGTTTAATTGAAGAATTAATTAAGTTTAAGTTCTTTTAGTATGAAACTAAAAGCCTTAATTCGGCGGGTTTGGAGAATCATGTTTTTGGATTTGAAATTAATTTTTCTTCAATTAAGGCCATTAAAGAGATCTGGAACAGAATCCTATGTAAATTCCTTCTTTGTGCTAAGAAATTATCAAGAAAGGATTCGTACCCAAAAAAAAAAAGTAAATGAAAATCAACAAAGAAAAACGAATGTGTTTGTTTCTCGAGAAAAACTGAAAGGGAAAAGAAAACTAACAAACAAACGAACCAACCGACCTGGGGGTGTTCATCCTGTGAATAAGCTTCTGATATTCATCTAAACAAGTAGACCACTCCATGGCTACACTTCCTTTCTTTCCCTCCTGTACTTCAACTTTAATAAGCGAGGAGAATATAAAAGAACCAAAGAAACGACGCTCTTAGTTGGATCAAACCAAAGCAAAGCAAATGCCAGATACTCTTCAAACTCTAATTTACAGCTTTCAATTCTTCGACCAAATCGCTATTAACAACTCCCACCAAACTCTTCCTCTCCTATTTTCTTGTTTGGTTTCCTCTAGAAAATACGAGAGTTACCTCTCTCTCTCTCTCTCTTGCAAGCGCAACGCAAAGCACGCCTAGTTCTTAACTCTGCCTCGCTCTCTTATGCCTCTCTAACATATATATATTCACAATTTTTTTATCGCCAAAATATTTATTGTTATAATTTTTATTTTTATTTATATCGTGGAACCACGCGTCCACGCCTATGCTTAAAGAGAGGGGGTGAAGGCCAGCCCGAGCTGACCCATGCCCATTTTACATTCTCGGGTCAACCGCAGTCAAGTTACGTGTCGCTTGATCCTCGACTCTGGTTGGTTAAAAGGTCCAGCTTGGATGCAGGATGCCACGTATATAAGTGAAGGGTGCTTTGCGTGCTTTCGACTCAATACAAGGGTTTGATGCTTGATGAACGGAGAGGGTCAGTCCATGTGGCGTATTGGGTCCTATTATGGCTTGTTAATTAAGTTCTGATTTGCCGACCGATATTATGACGTCCGCACGTGACAACACCGTTCGTATCGGCTTTTCCTGTGTCACTTTTCCGGGCCGGTTTTCTTGTACTTTTCGGTGTATTTTCGATCTTTGATCTTGCTTATAACTAACTCTTTTTTTCCACTTTTACCAACCAGATATTTTCTATTGTACATGCCCAAGGTTAGATCTGTCTTTTCTCAGAAAATACACGAAAATATCGGATCCAATCCTATTTTTCGTATAGAAGTTGCGATTTAAAAGATTCAACCTCAGATCAATTTGTCTTAATGAGCTGATTAGCATATTCTGCTTCTAAAATCTTGACATTAGAGTGCGTGGATCTTCAGCTTAGATTTATCCCTAAAAAAGGCATTAGCTTAAGTCAAAGTTTACAGAATAATTATTAATAATTTATAAGTTTATATAATTTTTTTAATTTGAAATTTTAAATTAGAAGCATAAAGTGTTATCAAATTATTTAATTAATTTCCGTTTACCTATTTTTAAAGGCTTTATGATATTAAAAAAATTAGAAAAAATAAATGGGCCATCAATACTTTTTTAGTTTCTTACAACACTTATTTAAAACTCTAAAATATCGAAGAATCAATCTATTTTAAGTTTAATATATATATTAAAAAAATTTGTTTTACACGAAAGCATATTTATATGAATTATATGTTTTAAACATAACCATAACGCATTAATTTCGTAAGAAATTTACCATATTTTATCCAATAATAGTTTATTAAAAATATATTTAGTAAATAGGAATTGACAAGGGAAAGAATGATATTTGACGTAGGAGACTGATATCATTAGTGGGAAAGGTAAATTAGTCATCTGGAAAAATAAGTGGAATATCACGTGTATGCATTCAATTGGTCGGGTGCAACAAAAAACTGCGCGCATGACTTGGACGTAGTCGTGGAGGCACGCTCTCGGACTTTTTATGTCTGAACCTTCCATAAACAGTGGATTTCATTTCGTTTGAATGGTTGAAATCATGACACGTTTCGAACTCAGAAGTCATTCTGTCATAAAACACCCTCTACTTCGTCACCACAGCATGGTGGGCCCCTTGTCTGACGATCACGTGCAGGCCTGTCAGAAACAACGGTTGCTGGTTAGTTAAGGTTTAGGCACTAGCTTTGTCTCTGCACCGACTGTACCAGCCACAACCACGCGCCGTCTCTACAGTTACGCCGACAAAAACAATACCGTTACGCCTCAAGATCGTCACCACGATGCCCCCAGATCCTTCCACGTGGCGACAGTGCATTGAACTCTTCGCAACGTGCGTAACACTAACTGAAACCAACGTCCACCTTTTTCTTTAGCGGTTGGAATCGTTGGATCATAGAAGCGCATCGTTTAAAGGTTCAAGTTGGTAAAATATCACTTGATTGGGCGGGAAAGCGATGATCTTCCCGCCTAATCGGACGGCGGTGGGTCCATGTCGGCAAGGTATAACTCTACATCGATAAGGGGAAGAATTAGATAAAGGGGAAAAGGGGAATGCGGGGCCCAGGTGCTTTGACGTGGCTTCCGCGAATAATTCGAGAAATAAATACGATGGCTTTTAGCAGCAACGAAAGGTTCATGATGTTCGTGTAGGTAGGAGAATGAAAAAAGCTGTCGTGATACGTGGATGACAGCTCAGCAATTTCATCACTGTGGTCCCTCCCTTCTCCTACGTTTTGAAAATCCCGCCTTTGTTTAGGGGTCGGCTAGCTTTTTTGGACCGTGAAGACTTGGCGCCAAAACCTAAAGGCGTATTCACATTTGGAATTTTAGACCAGGTTTAATAGAATACAGAGGCGCCGCAGATTTCTCCGTAAGACACTGGCAGCAGGTTTTCCTGTGTCGTTGAATAAACATGTTTAAATAAAATTAATATCAGCTTAATTAACAAATTCACATAAGTGATTTCTTGTAGATTGATTATATTCTTAGCTAATTCGATTTTGTTAGTGTAAAATACAATAATACAGTAGTGCATGTACAGTCCACGTTGATGCGGGTCCTCCTGCACGGGAAGAGTTCCATATATAATATTTATAGGGTCAAATGGTCTCGGACAAGTTACTAAATCAAGAGTCATGAATTTGACACGTTCAGAATCACGAGTTGGTCAAGACAGTAACATGTGCCTAGGGATGAAGCATGCCACTAAGCCCATCACGTCTAATAATAGTCGAAACACGTTTGACTTTGTTTTCAAAAAATAATTCCCGGAAAACAGGCATGTTTGCTACCTCTGTTTTGATGTTTTCATAGCAAATAAAATATTTTCAAATTAATGTACAAGTCAAAAGCTTGTGAAAATGTTTGGTTGTAGTGTTAGCGCTAGATATCAATTTCATTTAATAATAATGGATAAAAAAATATTTTTAATTAAAAATGTGATTGACCTTTTTTAAAAAAATGAATTTGTTGAAAAAAATATTTAAAATAATATAAATATGGAAATAGAATAATTTTCAATTATTTTCTTGACATAATAATGTTTCAATATTCATAAATAACTATGTCATACTATATATATATTTCAAAGGTAAGAAATATGAAAAAAAAAAACCCCTCTAATATGTGAAAGTCCTAAAATAGGGCTTATATTCGTAGAAATTATTATATATATGTACATATAAGTACAGATAAGATAAGAAAGCACGTGCTGAGAGAGGCGTAAGACATGTAGTGCATAATAGGCATTAGCAGATGAGGTAGCGTCAGATGGGAATCAGACGGACAGTGTTTCCTCTTTAGAACAGGCACAGGATGGACGACAAGCAACTCTACAGTAATAAGCACTAGACAGCGTAACGTGGGAAACGTAAAGAAAAAGGAAATGAGAACTGAGTTGGCTTGCCTTGCAAGTCTGGTTTCCTCCCAGTTGTAACCGCTGCAGACGTTGGCTGCTGTTTTGTCAACAATGTGGAAAAGGGAATTGACTCCATCTCCAACCTATCCATCACTAAGTGTGCCAACCTTTTCTATCCCCAAAACTACGTTTCTATCTGCACAAGAAGTTTGTACCGCGTAGGTCCCTCCCCTCGCTTCGTAATCTTGACTTCCTCTCCCTGGCTTCTCCTAATGCTGAGTTTTTTATTATAAAAAACTGTGTGGATGAACCACGGATTCACTTTCGATTTACACCTAGCTTTCGAGAATTCACTGGATTGAAAATGATTTGATAATTAAGATGAACCTAACCATAGCTTTCCTTGTGTTTTTCATTTTATTTGATGGCAACGCAAGAGTAAGAGCAATCAATTTAAGAGGGAATTGAAAAGGAAAGAAATACAAAGCATTTCTCATATTTTTAGCATTGAAAATATTAATGTTAAGTGGCATCATTGAAAATTGCTGGTAGTTATTGCATCAAATCTAGCCAGCTGCAGGTGGGGAAAGAGTTGTTGGGGGGCCACGTCTCAAGAGGTGATTGTAGAAAATACGAGGTGTGGCCAATATGGCCCTTTCGGCTTCCCGTGAGTGGACACCATATCCAATTGGGTTAACCTTGATGAATCGAAAACCAAACATTTCAGAGTTTTCTAGTCCCACCATAAACTCTTGTGATAAAACAAGCCTACGATTATAATATAAATATAATAATAGTGTATGAAATTTCAATAAGCCTACAGTCCCATAATGTATTGGTAAAATACAAATTTGAGGTAGGTTATAATAGATTTTTCTAAATTGGTCCTAAATCTCTCTTCTATCTACTTAATTATTATATATTATGAGCCAAATCGGTTCAAACTTTAAATGCAACAAGTTAATATTGTTTAATGAATACCCTTCTTTTTCATTTACACAACTATAATCAATTGACTTGACTATAAATCACACTTTAACAATTGGTCAGTCTTATTAATTTCCTTAGTTAATTCATAGTCTTTGCTTGCACGAGAGAATTAAATCCGAGAACAAAGAAAAGTAATGTAAAGGTCCCGTTTCTTTACATAAATAATGTGAAAGAAAGCCGAACTCGCGTTGAAAATTTTCCCATCTCGCAATAGTTATATCAATTATTCCGTCCCGAAGGTTTTGATGAACTCCCTTATTGCTTTGTTTATGGACGAAATCATTTGATTGATCGATTTGTAAATCAAGTCATGAGAAATGGGTCATTTTTTAGGAAATTCTTGTTCGAGAAAAGCTAGCCACTCTAGACATTTCGTTGCTCGCTGCAATGTGAACGCAGGGTTGCTATCTTGACTTGGTCGAATTGTTTTCTGTGTATTTTTGTGGACTGTCTCTTTCTGACAATCCATTTTGCTTTTGGGAAGTGGGAACAATTGAATCTTCCGAAGAAATTAGACTTAATTGGTTAATGATAGTCTTTAGTCTTCCTCTCTTGGTCCATTTAGGCAGACAGTTGCAACCAACTTCGTCTTCCAAATCTAAGACAAGATTTTATTTTTCAATTTTATGACCAAGAACGAGCTATCGAATCATTTGGGTAAAGTTTTTGATCATGTCGATGGATCAATTAAAATATTAGGGTTTTGCACGAAAATAATTATAAAACTTTGTTAAGATTGACACTATATCCATGGCTTTGACTTTCTTTAACGTGTTAATTAGAAAAAAAAAAATCTACTATTAAGATTGTTTACATATATAATAAGATCGACTACTTTGTTTTCTGTTGATACGGGTCATGTTAATTGCATATCTTAAACGTAGTTTGAGCAAGTTTCGAATCTTTTACCTTTCCCATATATGCTCAAAGGCTTACTGTTCAAAATTTCTATCATGTGAGCATATCATCTGGGATTAATAGAAGCGAAACAATGAATAAAAACAATGCACATGAATGGGTTCAGAAAATAAAAAAAGACCCTTCAAACAAATTGTGATCAGTATAGCTTTTAAATGTAGCTCACCGAATCCAAGGAGGATGAGAAGACAAAGCGATACGAGGGGCTTGAATGTATGTTATTATGATAAGCACGTACTTCACATGCAAGAAAGGGCCCATTCAAGAGATATGGTTGGTGATGCACATGCAGAGATCTTATATGTCTCTCGTAGCTCTTCTTTTCATGTTCGTAGACGTATAAAAGAGTTTCTGTTAATTTATACAATCTGGGTCATCTCATCTACTCCTTTCCCTCAGTTGAATGCAACCCATCAGCGCAACATAGCTTCTTGTAGCTTATATTTGAACAAAGATATTCGTATTCATATAAATTGTAGGCATGCAGCAATAGGTAGGCCTCTAATTAATCTAAAGTGGGCACCGCTCCGCCCCCACCTTCGTAGACAATCTCTTAATGCAAGTGGTGCGCTACCCCTAAGGCGAGAGAAGGGACTGCAGCCCCACCCTGCCGCAAAACAGTGACACTTCTCGTGAAAATTCAATTTGATAGAGAATCTTCTTCATCATAAAGTGTGATCTTAAGCTGATTGATCTCTGACTGTTGTTAATATTATGCCTGCAAAAGCTGATTAGGTCTCCCACCTGCTGCCTAATCACTTGCCACCAAATCTCTTTACATAGTAGTTCAGTAGATTTTGTCTTAACTTTCTGGATAATAAGTCATTACTTTGCTTTTAGCAGCCGATGTGGTGCAGCGCAATTGGTGGCTGGAAAAGCCTAATCGTGGTGTCGCCCGTGGCCTCTAAATGATTATCTCAATAAATAATTAGGATTTCCTCACCAGTGCGTGATTAAGATTTTTTTTTTCCTTGTTTTTTTTACCGATTATCTGACAAAAACTTGATTTGAACAGTTCAGTTTCCATTATAATGGGCTAATGTCATGACCGAAGCCTGTAAGTTTCCGGAACGCTCGATCCATTAGGCTTATTGGGTTAAGCCAGGCCCATGCAAATGAGTTGCTATTGATGTGTGTGGATTTCTCATAAACCTGACCTGCCAGGCTAATTAACCGATGAGTGTTACTATTTACCCCCGCCAAATTCCTCACTAGCCCCAGTTTTAAAACAAATCTTATAAAAAATTTTGAAAATTAAATAAACTCTAGATATAGTCCTTTAAGATTCCATCACTTAAAAAAATACTCCTTCAAAAGATTTGTGAAAGAATTGGATCATAATCTTCATCTACTACTTTATGACAAAGATCATAGGTAATAGAAGGGGATATTTCTTTGATCCCTCGGATAAATTTCAATAAAACACTTAACTCTAGACTTTTATTAAACTAACATTTATCCTCCAAAAAATAATATTATTTCCCTAAAAACTAATACTTATCTCCTAAAAATATAGGAGGTAAGTGTTAGTTTTTGGAGAGTAAGTGTTAGTTTATTAAAAATCTGAAGTTAAGTGTTTTCTTGAAATTTATCTGGGTGTAATTGAAATTTTCCGTAATAGAAGTTATGTCTATTTCAACATTTTTTGGATGAACTGAACGTGTTATATAGTCATCATCAAATAGTAAGTATGAGGTTTAGAAGTTAGATTACAACCAACAACTATGACAACATAATCAAGCTGGTTAGAAGGATCAAGGAGAACAATGCCCAATTGATCAGGACAATCTAACTCTTATCATGCTACTCTATAAAATGTCATCTATAAAATGTCATCCTATAGAGGCTACTAAAATTAACATTAATTACAAATGAATTCATAATGTTTTAAAATATCATCCTTATCATGTAGTTACATTTGTACACGTAAAATGCCAATATTCTTATACATAATTTCTACCAGTATCTTGTTTGTTGTGGAGATCACTCAACAGCAATGGTGAGACGTGTTATTTCTCATTTGGAGAGCCGAAGAAGAAGCATAAATGATGTTAAAATTTTTTGAGTTGTTGATATTAGTAGAATTGTGTGTTTGATTCCCAAAAATAATAAAAACAAATTCCTAACCATTCAATCTAATATTTGTCACATGTCATAAAATCTTTTAAAGATGAGGAAAAGATTAAATCAGGAGAGGATCCTAATCCCTAAAAAAGACATTGAAGACAACCGAAAATAATATAATTATCCACATGCATATAAAACTTGTTTAACAGAAGCTTATAGCAAGAGGCAAATGAGTTAGAATTTATAATTTATCTTTATTAATCTATAAAAATTAATGTTGTATTTTTTTGCACTCCCCTGGAAACCATTCCAGTTCCCTACAGCCTACTGTTCCATCTCAGGTTCGTGTACTTGTAAATCAACACTCTGCCCAGAGGAGGAAGCCAAGCAGCCAGTAGTGGCAAAGATAATAGAAGAGAAAAACTTGTATAAACCTCCTAACACAGGCATCGTTGCTCCAATTCTTATAAAGAAGAATCAAGAATCAGGAACGTTAAGAGTACGTTTCACATGCATAATTTGACCTTATCTTAATTTATAGAGCTTTCTTTAGTCCATGATTGTTCTGGCCTATTTCATTTCATTTGGGCTTTTCTTTTCAGGCCCATTTTCCAGCCGGAAGTTTTGGGCCGCTTAAGTGTGACACTGTGAGGCATGGTGAGTTGAGTTTCTTGTAAAATATAGAACCTTAAAAACATATTTCATATTGTTTAACTGTTTCAATAATATTTGTTTCTTAAAATAATATTTATTTTATATATAAATAAGTTTTATAACTTCAGATTGTAAGGTAATGACCCTAGTTTCATCAATATGATAATATATAATTATTAAAGGATCTTATATTATATAAATATAAAATTGAGTTATGATGTGAAATTACCATTGACAATATTATTATTTGATAATTACCTGTGACAGCACTTGTAAGTGTTAAAACTGAGAACTTAAGCACTCTATTTAAAACGTGATAAAAATGAACATTGAACACAACCAATTGAACATTAAAAAGATAGAAATGATCGAGGCACCACAATACGATGTCGTGTTAATGTGTTTCCTTTCCCTATCCAGAGTTTCTCTACGTAGTTCGAACCCATCTTCCAGCGCAGAAGCTACAAGGAAATGGCCGCTCATTTTCTTTCCAATCTGCCTTCGACTACCCAACTTTCTCAATCAAGTTGTGCAACTAAACAATACCCGTTCTCTCCATCTCTGAAGCCACAATTTATACAAAATACTTGGCTAATAGGCACCAGAATCATCATCAACAACACCGCTCTCTCTCTTCAATCTTCGCATCTCAAACCCCACGTGTCAAAGCGCCGCCCCATCGCCGCCACCGTCTTGTCTAGCCTCCCCACTGCGTAATTGCCGGCTTCCACTCTCATATTTCGTATAATGATATTTTAATTGGACTGAATTGTAATTTCGAGTTGTCTTCATGTTGTTATTACAGGAAACCAAATGGGGTTGCTTCAAGTGAAAAAGGTCCCAAGTGAGTTTTTTTATTTATTTGGTTTAATGTTTATTTAGTTTGGTTTAGATGGTTGGTTTTGGGTTTGGTGGGATTTACGGTTGAGATTATCTTAATCTTGTCAAATTATAGATGGTCATGTAGAGCAATAAAGTCATTTGCCATGGCCGAGTTGGAAGCCAGGAAGCTCAAGTTTCCAACGACAGGAACTGAAGCCCTTCTCATGGGGATCTTGGTTGAGGGTTTGTCTCTTTTCAAAATTTAAGATTTATTGTATTGTAATTACTAAAGTAATTAATTTGCTTGATTAGTTTGTATTTTTTATTTATCTGCCTGCTATAAGTGACATAAAATGGTGCTCTATTAGACTAAGCTTAGTTATAGTTTTGTAACCGCAAATTATTATGAGTCTAAGCAACCTATGGGCAACGGGAGGGTTTAAACACAGCATGAATGTGGTTGGCTTTATAATTTTTAAGAATTGAAAGCTTAGTATCTGTATTATTCAAAGCCCGACTATGTGGTGTGCCAAAGAGGATTTGTTTAATCGATTATGTACTGATAAAATTGTACGCTTTTATTTTTGGCCCTTATGAAAGGAAAATGTATTAGAGGCCGTGGATAAAGTAAAACTAGGAAAGGAAAAATTGAGGTAATTTTTGGTGCATTTGAATTTAGTGCCGTTTTTGTTGTTTCTATTGTCATTTTCTTCTTTTGAAGGGCTTTTACTTAATGCGTGTGAAGTGTGTTTGGCTAACTGGTAAAGTCACTTGGCTCTGTTGTCTAAGAAGCATTAGGTTCAAGGTTTAACTCCTGTAGACACCAATTCCTTGGGGTGGTCACACCTGTGGGCTATGGTCGAGGTTTACCCGATCCATTTGGAGGGAGCACTTTGTGAGGGTCCCATGGACTAACACCATGATTATCAAAAACAAAATAATAATTAAAAAAAAAAAATCTATGAAGTGTCTTTGGCAATGGATTATCCATGGATAGCCAACTGCAGAAATGTCTATCCCCACTGCTGTTATATGCATTGTCTAGATTGATTATCTGCCTTCTTGATCATAGAAGTGATTGGAAAGAACTAGGGAGAAATTGCTGTATGAGAATATTGAAAGTGAAACTAATGCAGAATGTATAACTGCACCTAATTTGAATTTTTCTCTGGAGATATTGTGGATTTAGTAAATTTACTCCCTATGTATCATTTTGGATAGGAATTATGTAGTTCATTGCACATTAACTAAATGCTTTCGTTTTGTGTGCAGGTACCAGTGAGGTTGCAAAGTTTCTGCGGGCAAATGGTGTGACACTCTTCAAAGTGCGCGAAGAGGCTGTCAAGTTACTTGGAAAGGGTGACATGTACTTTTTCAGTCCTGAGCATCCTCCCTTGACTGAAGCTGCACAAAGGGCCATTAATAAGGCTGTTGAGCAAAAACTAAAATCTGGTCAGTTTCTAATTAATTTGCTCATTTGCAGTTATATTGGTTGGTTTTGCATGTCTACATGCTCTAATATTCATCTTGCATAACTATTCTAGTCATGAATATATCTGCGAGTATGCAAACAAAATTTATCAAAAGTTTGCTTTGGTGGATGAGTTAATTTCAATATGATCTTATCGCTCTTCTGAGAAACTGAATATCCGATTTTGTGCAGTCACTTTGGGAAAGAATGACTTGTGAAAATGTTTTGATATTTAAATTTTCTAATCCTTTGTCTAAGCATGTGGAATGCAGCCTTGCCAAATTAAAAGGCATCTGGCAATGTTGGAGTTTAGGGGTTTGTTTTATTATCTTATGCCAGCAACTTTCTATGCTTTCTTAAATTCTGGTTTTCTCATTCTGGAGTGCAGTTCGCTGTCACTTATAGAGCGTATATGATTCATCATAGAAAAAAGGTAAGGTTGTATGTAGTTAGTCAATATAATTAGAATGGTTTCGTTCAATTTTACATAGTATTTGAAGGTAAAATCCAACATACTGTGGTCCATTGCAAAAAGTCTGAGCTGTCATTAGAAAATAATAGGCTTTAAGCTTAACTGGAACTGACACTATAAAAGACAGTTGCCCTTTTCTTTATGGGTTGCATTCATAATGATGTTTTTTCATTTCAGGCTTAGATTCATGTTGTCTCAGCGAGAACTCTGAATGCTGCTGGTCCCTTCTTGATTAGTTGCTGCTAATGTTATAAGTAATTATAAATATGTTTATTGTGTGGGGATGTTCAATGTAATTCATTCAAAATCAATGATTTTACACCTCTTTGGGTTTTTGAGTGTACAATTCTTTATTTGTTAGATAAAATTCTTTGTGATAGCGTGTATACTACTCTATTTGTATGGATAGTAATGTGCTGCATACTATTATGTCAAATTTTTTCTCTCTTTATGGGTTTGCATTGTAAAAGTTTTAACTATTGCTTTACAGAATGCTAAAATCTTTTCCGATTGATTTATATATCTGCCAATTGCAGGTGACAATGGGGAAATTACAACAAGTAATTTACTTCTTGGAATTTGGTCTGAAGTGGATTCAGCTGGTCACAAGATAATGGCTGCCCTTGGCTTCAATGATGACAAAGCCAAAGAACTCGAATCTCTGATTTCTAAACCTGGGTTTGTAGCTGACTAATACCTGCTTCTTATTCAATGTCTCCATTGATGTAATTGTTTTGATAAGCAGTGGATTGGTGATGCAATTATGAGCTTTTAATTGAGATTTCTAGTACTATCATGCATGCATCCTTGAAGCCTTTACAGGACTTAACAATAGTTGCCATTTGCCTCATTGACATTGTGAATCTGTATGGGAGTTGTTCTCCAATAGGTTACACGTTAGTTTCAATGCCTGAGGATTCAATGATCCAAAGGGGGCTGTGTTTTTGTAATACAGTTAAGGGCATCTTGTTCTACTCATTTCACTGGCATTGTGTTTACCATATTCAGTTGCATTCATCATATTTCTAGGCTAACCACTTGATTAGGAGCAATTCAAAGTTCTAGATATAAGAGCTATCCCTGTTATTTATGGCATTTCATCAAAGCACTGATATTGCCATAAGCTGCTAAAATTTACAGTTTAACGGGGATGAGAAGATCCCTTTAGATTATGCCAAAGGACTGGAGATAAACAGACTCCAAATCTAAGCCTATGACAGTGGGATATGTCTTTGAAGCATTCTTGATGGGGCTTTTTAGTTGATAGAGATCCTCATGTTTGTTCTTTAAGCGACAGAGCCGTTTATGAAAGAAAACTTATTTCCAGGTTGTCTTTAAGCTGCATTGTTATCTACTCTAGATGTGTGAGTTCCGTTTTCTTTAACAACCTGCTGTACGTTACAGGCAAGAATTTGTGCCTTGCAAGCTTCTTCATCCCAATTAATCCTTGTAACGAACACCAACAACAGTGTCAAGCACGCAACCATCCCAATTAAAAATCCTATTAGCAGCCCATCAAGTCCGAGTGCCACTTTGAAGGCTAAAATTACGCCCAAGGGCAAGGCTAAGAGGTAGAATCCAGCCAGATTGGCATACAAAGCCAACCATGGCCTAGCCGTTCCGCGGACGATTCCTCCACAAACAGCTAAGGGGAAATTTACCACTTCCACTAAAGCCATCAGCAACATCATCTTCTTCACACCGTTCACAATTCCCTTGTCATGGCTAAACAAAGATCCCCAAATACCTCTGGCTCCTACCATTACCAAGGCACCGGCACCACCTGAAATGGTGCTCACTCCTAGAGATACATATGCTGACCGGTAAGCAAGCCCTGCATGGTTAGCACCAAGCTCATTTGAAACTCGGGTGGATGCACATGTTGCTAGTGACAGCATTACAGAGTAGAGCAAGTAATCGAAGTTTAGCACAATGGCTAACACTCCTACTGCCTGCTTTGCATTTGCTAGCCGTCCTGTCAACAAGACCAGGATCTCATAGCACCACCATTCAAGGCAGGTGGTCAGGCAAAACGGGCCACAAAGTTTGAGAAATCTGAGCAAGTCACAAACGCCCTGGTCCCACCACCCTCCTTCCTTCCACTTCCCCTGCTTATAATGCTCCATCACAAACAAATATAATACAAGTAAAATAACAACTAGAAGATCATTTATCCATATTGCCATAGAAACTCCCTCGAGACCCTTAGCTTTTACAAGCAAGATATTGACAGGAATATGGAAGGCAAGGGCTAGAGCGGAGCTAAACATTATAGGAATCGTTATGCTTTGAGAGCTTAAATAGGATTTCAGCGGACAAAGAAGTGAAGTGACTACCAAATCAGGAATGAGATAGAGAAGATAGTGCTTCGCGACAATTGAAATGTCTTTTTGCTGTCCAAAATGAGTCAAGATTTTGTCAGCGTTAAGCCACAAAAAAGCGATGGGGAAGGAAACTAGTAGTAACAACAGAATAACCCTGAGAAGGGTCCTGTGGAGTAGCCTATAATTTTTGGCCCCATATGCTTGACCACATATTGGTTCCATGGCGCCACAGAGTCCATTCAAGACAGAGAAGCCAGTTACATTAGCAAAGGTGAAGCCGAGTGTGCCACCAGCTAACTGCAGCTCTCCAAGACGTCCAAGAAATGCAGTTGTGATGGCTATCTTCGCAAATGATGTTAAATTCATTGCCACCAATGGGAGGGCTAGTCCCCGTTGTGATTTTAGCTCTGAAAATATCATTTTCAGGAGGTTGCTTTGACATCTTTGATTGAGATTTGGAGATGAAGTTGGTTGGGTGATTATCTGGATTGCTTTCTCTTCTAATCTTGGTGTTGTAGACATTATTTTCGAGCAGAATGAGGTGACGGACTTGCACCAAATATATATTTTATAGTATGATGAAGTGTTGGGGTCTTCAGCTGAAACTGATTATGCATGAGTGCGACTTTCGAGAGTGTTTTGTGCAAAGATATTGCTTTATTTACTATTTATTATTATATTTGTTTTACAGCCAATTAGGAAGAGATTGGAGTTGCCGGTGGATTGATAGTGCGCGATGAGAATGCAAAGGCCAAATCATGATAAGTTACGAATCCTCTTAGAATCTCTTTCGGTTACCGGAACCAGCCTTCCAGGCTTTTACTTTGCTTTAGTGCACGAAAATTCTTAGGAGCTTATATTTCACAATTGTTCTAAACTAATTGCTAACAACCGAAAATTCCTGAACTTTCGACTCACTATTTTGTTGCTCGTCAAAATCAATTTACTTGACTCACTTTCGGCATTGAGATGCTTTGCAAAAAGGAAAACCCCGCCAGAATCGATAAATAAAAATTCTGATATGATAAGGTTTGATGAGTTATAGACATAGTTTTGACAATCCTATTTTGGGTGAAATCCAATCATCAACATTTATTTTTACAAGAAAAATGTTTTGACATATAGTTTTTTAATCAACAGCCGAGCATTAGACCTTTGTCATTGAATTATTTGTTTGAATGCATCATCAAATTAAAAAAAAATATTGTGAGTGGTGATGTAATATCGCAACTTGAGTATTATAAGGCGGCTAAATGGGGTTCTCACCTATGAGGAATCACAAAAGACTACAGATTAAAGCCATCGTATCTGGCTTTTTCTTCCATTTTCTAAAGCTAGTAATTCTTTATTATCTTCCTATCTTCTTCATTTTTGTCAGTTTTCATGCATGTATTCATCCAAGGTAAATTTGATAAAAGGATAATCAGTAGGTTGTAGCGAGACGGAAGAGAAGAATTCTATTCTTCATAGCCTCTCCGTCTGGCTATTCTAATCCCTATATTATTTTTATTGTTAGATATTGAAGTGGGCTGGTAAATTCCTTTACTAAGAGGGATTCCCACCCTGACCCATTTAATTTTTAATATAAATAAAAGAAAATTACTAAAAACTATAGAAACAAAAATATATATAAACTTTTGTGGGGTGCGGCAGATAAAGGTTCTTAGTCCTACCCTCGGTCCCATAGAATTGTGGAGCAAAGTTTTTCATTATCAAATCGACCCATTGGGGTGAATCTCCACACGCTCTAAACCCCTTCGTTATTTTGATATCCCTATTATAAGGAGTTTAAGTTAGGCTTACTGGGGAAAAAACAAAAGGGAACTAAGAAATCTAGATTAGGCTTTCAAATTGTCCAACTAGTAATATCCTCAAGCATATACCCATATCAAATACAAAGTAAAAGTAAGGATCCAAATGCTTTGTATAGAACCCTCTTTTAAAAAGTCTCAGATTTTATGTAATTACAAGTATAATGCTATTCTACTACACATAGTTTGAAAGTTAGGAGAAATAATGATTCTTATTCACTTGGTAATTAACGTTGCTTGAGATCCCGATTGAAACTATTGATAATTAAAATTAGGAATTGACTGCAGCGCTCCTGCTGCCGCAACCTTTTCCATAATTTTTGAATAACCTTCCTAAATTTTTTTAAGCTCACAAGAAGGACAGAGACAACCATGGTGGATATTTCATTATTGAGACTTTTTCTTCTTTATTGTGAGCACTTACTTGGCTTTCCACTTTGTTTCCCATTTATAAAGCAGTCACATCTGCCTCATCAAATCAATCGAGTATTGTCAATTTTAGGATCTCTCTAAAATC